>PVKA01005569.1:54219-89610 GCA_004027165.1 Ctenomys sociabilis
TTTTTTTTTTTTTTTTTTTTTTTTTTTTTTTTTTTTTTTTTTTTTTTTTTTTTTTTTTTTTTTTTTTTTTTTTTTTTTTTTTTTTTGGAACCAGAAATTGAACTCAGGTCCTTGCGCTTGCCAGAGAAGCGCTTATTCCACTGAGACATCTTCCCAGCCCCAACCAATCTTTTAAAATGTAGACTGAGGCATATGGTGAGCCAGAGAGCCACACTTGTCACTATCAGGGTTCTTCATGAGAAACTGAAATTGCCCAGCTTCCTGTCCTCCCAGGGACTCTGCTGTGTTGGCTCCACACCCACCCCCATGTCTCCTTTCCCACCTCTCTACTACTATCTTTTCCATTTCCTCATCACTGCCTGCGCTTAGATATTTCTCTTCAAGCAGGCCCACAAATGCCTGGCAGGAGTGATAAATGAGCTTGACTTCCCAGGACGTGACTGTCACACATACACAGACTGGAGCATGCGCAGTGCAGCTGCTTCCACCGCACAGTGCAAATGCCGAAGTGCGCTGTGGGGTTGAACAGAGGTCACTGCTGTGGAAACAAAATACAGTTTGAGAGAAACATTCTAGGATATAGACAGCTTTGCTTAATTAGAAGAATAAGCAAATAGCTACCCTAGGGTAAGTTCCAGAATGTTTCAACAGAAGAAAATATATAAGCAGAAAGGTTATATGCAATTGAACAATATTCACCATGATCTAATCTACCTGCCTGGTTTAAAACTCTCAAATGATATATAAGTAATAAAAGGACTACAGAATCAAGCAGAAGAATGGATTTCTATGGACTGCCATTGAATATCTGCTAAGTGCCTTTGATCAAGGAAAGCTTTCTTACCAAACAGGATATGAGCTCCTGGTTACAAATGAAATTATTTACAGGGAAAATGAGTTCTCACTAGCCCACTAGTCGGAGTTACTTTCTTTCATCACTGAGACAACAGAGCCAATGCCCAAAGATAAGAGTGTAAAGGTTTATTTGGGTCACAGCTTCTAGAGGTTTCAGTCTGTAGTTGGCTGGCTCTAAGGAAGGCTTAATATCAGACGGGCATCTCAGATGATAACCAGTCCATGGCACACAGAACATAGCAAGGCAAGTTAGTTCTGCTTTCTATTCTTTACATATTATTCAGGCTACTTAGGGTGGGTGGCACTCATAACCTTAATCATAGTGCTCTGGATCCTAGCATTGCACCATGAATTAATCACACACTGGATCCAGCAACCTCTGAAAAAGCCCTGCTTATCACTGCATGAACATTGGCACGACATCTAAATACAAGCCCTAACATGAACATTACTATCATCTTAGGTAAAAATATCAGCTAATCAATGAAACATTCTGGCACAAGACAGATAAAATAAGACAGCATAGACTTTGTCCTTGAAAAACTGGCATGTAACAGATTACAATGGTACAAAAAGAAGAGTCAGGTGTTCACACCAAATACAAAAATATCATATTTGACATTGGCTATACAATAGGGTTATGCCAAGTGCTTTACATATACTCTAATTCTTAAAACTAACGATGAAGTGATTATTACAACTTGAACTGCAGAAAATGGAGCAGCAAGTAGTCAATAGGTCTCTAATAAGTTCTCCAAACATACAAGGACACAAAGCTGAAAACATTTGGGTTCTACACTCAAATTTAGGCCTCCCTCACTCTAAGCTTTTCATTACATTGTAGTTTTTATAATTAGAAAATGCAAAGCAAATACATCACTCACATTCATTCAACCATGAAGCTCAGCCTCTCCAGAGAAAGGAAAAGGTTTAATACCACACGGTCAGTACCTTGCTGTCTCTATAATGGGTTGTTATGCATATGGAATATGTTAGAACAGAAACAAAAAATTAGCACAGGCAGTTTTTCTTTTTCTCCTTCTTAGTTCCATTGTGGTTACTTCCTCTAGCCTTTTCTCTAATACAAAGGCAATGTCCATTCAGGAAATGTTAAATATATTGCACATTAAATAGGATCAATTCACAGTTCTTGCTGGCTTTGAAGCCTAGAGAAAGAGGTGAGTGAAACTAGAATCACCCAACATAACTATTTTGCTTTGTTTTTTGACACAGGGTCTTGCTTTGAATTTCAAGTTTGCCCAGAACTCTGTGTAGTCCAGGCTAGCCTCAAATTTGCAGAGACCCTCCTATCTCAGCCTCCCAAGTGTTGGGATCATAGGCCTGCACCATCATACCCTGCTTTCATGAGTATTTTTTAAAATACACCCTAGCTGTTAATTTATTCTATTTATGAAGTGATAATCGGGGATTGGAAGGGAACAGATTTAATACAGCAGACATAATTTATCAGATTATTTTATAAAATTCATCCCAAAGGTCAAATGAAGAAGAGTGTAAGAGATCTGTCTGGTAGAGACCTGAAGGCTCCATCACGAGCTTTGATCCAAGAGCAATATCCCTCAGGAGTCTAGACGGAGTCATGGAGCCCATGGGCATGTCTCATTCAAGTCCTTGTCCAGGATCTGCACTGCAAAGGCCCAAAGGTCAGGTGGGAAAGCTGAAAGTCTGCACCAGTGGGTGAGGGATCTGTGCTAGCAGGTCATGCCATCTGCAATGCTCCCAGGAAGGGATGCTCCAGATGGAGAACAGAGCTCCCCAGAAGAGAACAGCAGCCACCCCAGGCAACTGCAAGAAAACCAGCCCCAGTGAACTTCTCCAGGAAAAACAACAGCATCCAATCTTCCCCTCAAATCCTCTTTTTATAATGTTCTGGCCACAATTCATAAGCAGTTCTTCACACCAGAGCCATGCTGACTCAATTCAACTGAACATTTCCACTCAAGCTGGCCATTAATTAATACATCAGAATTCTTATCTCACTTGAGTATTTAACTGTTATCATTACTTTGCAGATAAGTAAAGAAATATAGATTAAACTTATCAACATATCTACATTAGTTCAATATATATATATACATATATATATATTTCAAATATATATATGCATATATTTATTTATGTATTTATGATATCAGAAAGTACAAAGTTGTGAAGATAGCTCAGCTGCATAAATACCTACCTGTCAAGTATAAGGTCCTGAGCTGGATCCCAGATACTGCATGCTGTGTGGGCCACAGAATTGGGCCTGGTGGTGCATGCCTGTGATCTCAGCACTGGGGAAGTGAGATAGTAGAATCACTAGGAGCCCAAGCTGCATAACAAGTCCCCATGCCACATAAATAAATAAATAAATAAAAATACACTATGAGATATCTTAATGTATATGAAGTCCTAGATACTACAAGTCCAAGGTCAAGGTACTGGCAGGCAGGTTTTTCCTGAGGACTCTTTCTTGTCATTTGGATGAGCACCTTCTGGGTGAGCCCTCAGCTGGCTTTTCCTTGGTTCTTTCATAACATTGGGGCCTCTCTTTTCAGCTCTTGAATTAAGGCCCATCCTAATAGCCCAATTCTAAGGTAACTACCTCATTAAAGGCACAATCCCTAAGTGTAGTCACATTCAGAGATAATACGGGTTGAGATTTCAGCAAATGAATTGGGGAAAAACTATTCAGACTATAACAGTGACTCAGGTGTAAAATGTTAGAGCCAGGATATATTTCTGATATTATCTGATCATTAACTCACTAATGTAAAATGTGGTTATCTTTTCTTTCCAGGATTTGCTCATTGCTTTTTTCTAATGTTGGCATATCTTAACAATGATCTGACCACAAAACCTCAGACCATTCTTTCCTTTAGGTTATTAAAACTCTTCATATTTCATGGAGATGTTGAAATAACAGCTTCCAATAAACCCATCCTATTTCAGAAATCGGAAATAATTCTTCCCCAGTGCGAATCCTTGCCCTAACCCTAAGTCTTGCAAGACTTCCTAGTTTTACTTTGTAAAACAGACAGGCATTTTAGTCTCCATTGTGATAAGCTCTCAACTTCACTCAGATCTGCTCAAGTGCACATAATCCCAGGTAGTGGTGTGAACCAGATGCAAAAATCCCTTCCTTTGTTGTAGTTTAGAAAGTAAAAAATGCTTAGGTAAGCAGCTAAACAACAGCTATTTGTAGGGTGTGGGGTGTGTGTGCGTGTGTGCATGCATGTGTGTGTTGTTGTTAGGTTCAAATCCAGGATCGCAGCAAGCTATCACGTACTCTATTACTCTGTTTTACCTTCCATTCCTCCACCTAGACCCCTTTCAATAGCTGCAACTCATAAGAAGAAAACAGAACAGAAAAAGTCGTGGAGGATGATGTGAGGTGATGCGCAGTCCAGTTGCACTGCGAAAGCGCTCCATACACACGTGATTTTCATTTTAAATCCTACACAAGACATTAGCGTTCTAAACACTGAAAGGAATGTTTTCAGCCAATGGGTAGTGTGAACATTCTGAAGCTCAAGAAATGTGATTTAAGTACAGAAAAGATGTTTACTGCATGGCAAGTGGGAAAGGCAGGTAAACCTTAGCAGGCAGCAGATCCCTAATAGCGCGCTGAGCTGCAGCCAAGTGCTGGCATGTATTTCTCATTTAATAAGAAACATCCTTGGATGGTGTTTACTAAATATCTTTATATACCAATTATATTAATCCTGCTTAGGATTCTACTGTTTTGGTAGGTTTAGTGAATAAGCCCACATCAAAACAAAGAGATAATAACTAACAATTCTATGGGGCCTTTGTTCTAGCCAAAGACTAGTTTTTAAGTCAGTTGCAAAGGAATTTTTAGTATTTATTTATTTATTTATTTATTTATTTATTTATTTATTTATTTTTTGTGGCACTGGGGATTGAACTTAGGACCTTACACTTCCCAGGCATGTGCTTAAGCCACTGTGCTATATCCTCAGTCTCAGTTGCAAAGATCTTAATCAAAAAATTCTCCATGCATTTAAAAGTAATTTTAAGGGCCAGTACTTTCCCTAGCACACACAGAGACAGCAACTGAGACTGGGTGTAGTGGCACGCCTGTGATCCCAGCACTTGGGAGGCTGAAAACAGGAGAATCACTATGTGTCTGATCTATGTAGTGAGACCCTGAAGACTCTGTAGACCCTGTACTAAATACAAACAGGAAAAGGATGTTTAGTTATGTTACAATTAAGTTATTTAATATCATCACATTTTTATTGACTGAAGATATTAAAATAGCATTGTCTTAAAATATTAATCCTCTCAATATAACTAAAATCTTTTAAATATGTGATGGCAACTGTTTGGTTTTATGCAAAATCATTTATTGTAACTTGAATAATAAATGTGATGCTCTATCTTAGAATTGAAATATATTTGGTACTTGTGTGATCTTCATTGCAAGCTGGACTGTAATTCCATTCAGGAGATGAACATAGATGCAAGAGTACTATTTAGAGGGATAAGTAGCATTTTTTTTCTAGTTTCTTAAACACAAAATAAAATATGCTTGGCAGCAGGTGTACAGTTCTCTTTGTAGTGCAAGTACAGCTAGGGAAAAGTAATTTCTGCATTGAAATTGGGATGATTCATCATTCTCCCTTCCATGAATCTTATAGAAATATTTATCCCTGAATATCATGTATGAGCAAAGCTTCAGGGTTAGGAACTATTAAAATTCTGGAAAAATCCAATCACACACTGTGAAAGAAGAAACTTTGCACATTATCTGTTTTCATTGTTCTTAAATGATATCTCAGAACAGATAAGCAAACATGTGGGTTTTAAAAGACATTTAGATTGAGAATTTTATTGTAATTTTTTAGAAATAAGAATACTAAAGTATAAAACATAAGATCTTTTATTCTTTACATTTTAAGTTCAGTTGCTTTTATATGTTAATTCTACAATTTATCATTTCCATTATAATGAAACAAAGAAAAAAAGGCTAATATCTTTTATGGAGGACAGTGTAGAGGTAACCAAATTAGTTGATCACGTTGTAAGCCCAGGGGCTGTTCCAGGAAGATTGCATCTCATAAAAGATGCCAGGGAAAAGAGAATATCGCAAACTATCCAGTCAGAATGACAACTTAAGGGCATAAATGAATGAGGCTACTCATGGTGTTATTTTTTGTATTATTTCATATGTCTTGCTGTGCCTTTATCAAACCTAGCCCCCTGCTCTCTTTTCTCAGATTTCTACCATGTACAAGCCATCTGATTGCTTAGGACTGCCTAGTTTCAGTTTGTCCACGTCTGCCAGTGTTCCGCTATCTACCGCTCCACAGATCCTCCCTACTGCTGCAGCCCTCCAGCCCGTGTATGTGACTGCGAAAGCTAAGTGCACAGCAAAGTGTGACGATGCGAAAGCGAGAAAAGTGAGCCTGAAAATATGATCTTGTACCTTGTGGACAGACAGGCACGGGACAACAGGATAGTGTTGTTCGGCATCTTCTTTAGGTCACAGAGGGGCACATCATCAAATGGAGTCCAGGCAAAGCCAATTGCAATCAGAATGAAACATTAGGCCAAGTGACAAGAATAACAGAAAGTTATGTAATGCTTAGGCACAGTTCGGGTTGGGTCTAGTTCTGCTGTTCACCAGTTGGCCTGGGCTGGGCAAATCTCTGAAGTCTTTGTTGTCTCAATCCACTCATTTTTAAACGGTTTTAGTGCACAAAATGCACAAGTGCTATGAATATCAAATTAAGTATGCCAGCTGTGTTGCAGAGTATCTTGAATAATGATGATCTGCCATTTTTCTGGATGATTTTACTCTTGGGCAAAAAAATAGGTATCCTTCCCTATCCTACAGAAAGATATAGTCCCAGAGAAGGCCCCAGAAAATCAGTTTAAAGAAGCAACTTAAGGTCAAGCTAAAATCAGTTAGTTCTTTTTTCTGATATCAAAAAATGAATATAGAATACCATGTGATGAATTTGATATAATAACAAAACAATAAAATTTTAAAACACATTTTTTTTTTGCAGAGCCAGGGATTGAACTCAGGTCCTTATACTTGCCAGGGAAGTACTTATTCTACTGAGCCCATCTCCTGGCCTTAAAACACTTAAAATTTATGGAACTAATGTTGGGATAAATAAAACACACAAATAAAACATGGATTTAGAACATGAACCAACTAAAAGAATAAAATAGGTGTGGGAAATTCCAGAATAGAGTTAAAATTTTGACACACTGAGATAATTATTAAGGTAATGTTTCAAAAAGTAATATTACGATTTTCATACAGACATAAAATAAATCAATATGTTAGTTGGAGAGGAAAGTAAAACTATATCAAGCAAAATCCAAAAGTAATTGTAAAACATATCTAGGTTAAGATTACAGCTGAATTTAACAAGGAAGTAATTAATTTCTTACATAACAAAAAGCCATAATCTCTAGAATATCATTTTCATTAAACTGAATTTATGTCTGCCTCCAATGGAAAACATTCTATCATTTGATATTTGTCCCTTTGAGATATGGAATAAACCCACCATAAGAAATTAGGCCAGGGGGCTGGGGAGATGGCTCCGTGGAATAAGCACCACCCTGGCAAGTGCAAGGGTCTGAGTTCAATTCCCAGTTATGCCAAAAAAAGGAGGAATAAAAGAAAGTTAAGGCCAGAAAGACTATATGAGACTGGGCATGGTGGCATGTATCTTTAATTTCAGCCCTTAGGAGGCTGAAAACAGGAGGATCACCGAAGTCTGATTTGTGTAGTGAGACCCTATAGATCTTGTACTAAACACATTCTTAAAAAGACTAGGGAGTGGGGAGATGGTTCAGTACAATAAGCACTTCCCTGGCAAGTGCAAGGGTCTGAGTTCAAACCCCAGTTCTGCAAAAAAAATAAATAAATAAATAAAAAAGACTGTATGGCAATCCCTTTACTTAATAATGAAGGATTAGATGCTTTTTAAATACTGTGAATACAAATCATATAAGAAAGTTTATTTATTTCTTGAAGCAGATCTTACAATAAACATCTCCTCCCACAAAGACCACCTTTTATCTCAATCCACAGCACTGATCACTATTCTTAGCAAATGACTACTGCTGTGATGGAAGAATAAAATCAAGAAACTGAGAAAGCATCAGGTGAGACTTATTCTAGTTAGATTTTTCTCTGTCCTGATAAAGTCTTTTGGATATAAGACCCAATAACAATGCTCTTTTTACTTATATTTCCTTAAAAAGAGTGTGTTCTCACCTGAAGTTTAAAAAGTAGTCCCCTAGAATTTATTGAAATATAACTCATCTGGAAGAAAAAGGGATATATATATATATATATATATATATATATATATATATATATATATGGATTATGTGGAATATATATGAATATAAAATAGTGGAACTAAAATAACTTGGGTAGGCCATAATGCTGTGCCAGTCCCAGAGCCCTGGGCATGTCCTTTTGTCCTGAAACCAGGCATGATGATGCATGGCTGCAATCCCAGTGCTGGGGAGGCTGAGACAGGAGGATCACTAGGAGTCTGAGCTGCACAGTGAGATTCTTAAACAAACAAATAAAAATTATATTTTAAATTAAGAAATAAAAAATAAATAACTTTGTTTCTTAAACACAAATTAAAAAAGAAAAGTGTCATATGAGAAAAAACATTAACAATAAAAACAATAGGCTAGATTAAGAGTGTTTAAAAAGCTATTAAAAAGCATACAAAAATTATGTCTTTCACTCTATATAAGGCTGATAATATAAAACGTTGGGATTCATTACTGCTCTGGTAATAATAAATTTTATTTATGTTTAAAATAAAAAATATGCAGGTCTATAATTTAAATTGTGTACAGACATAAAGAATGTTACCTCTGGGATATTTGAGGAAAGTAAGACTGACAGGTAATAAAATTGTATCTTAATCTGTTGGGAAGTTAACAGGATTTCTGTATTACATTAAAAAAAAAAAACCAGCTAATTTAAAGCATCTATTTTTCTAGGAATCACATAGAATTCCTGGAAACATTCACTGACAGTGGAAAAAAGCAGTGTTCTTTTGTTCAAATAAATAACTAGAAATGACACTTTCCTTTTTTTTTTTACTTAACGAGGTTATTTATGTGGGGCTAAGTTGAAGACTTTCAGCTGATTAAAGTTGTTTCATCGTTGTCACCAACCAACCAGTGGCAATGTGCTTGACAGGGTTCAGAAGGAGAGGAGCAGCATATGGCAGAATGACGTTTGAGCCCATAGAACTTTGCTTCTGTTCCCACTCCATCTGTGCGTTATGTCATAGAGTAGCTGAGCTTCAGTCAGTAGAACTGGATGATGGGAAATTGCAGAAACATTTTCAGATCATGCTAAGCATTAAAAAAATACTTCTGCTCCAAAGTGCATGTCTTAAACTGGTAGACAAGAGAAGCATAAAATAATCTGAGGGTACTCAAAATGATTCTCTGAGTTCTGTGCACAAAGAAAGTCTCCTGGATGAAGGCATTGTAGAATGACTTCTGGAATATGTCAGTTTTTGATTAGTGGTCCTGGGAGGGATGCATTGCGTTAATTACTGGCCTTTAGAGAAACCTATGTAATACATTTTGTAGGCTAGAGTCCCCGGAGGACTCACAGCAGGCAAATAGTTGCTCACATGCACCTCAGTTCCAATAGTTTTGCTGACACAGGACAGAAGAAAGAATAGTGGAACTAATGATTTGTGTTCTATTATGCTAAGTGTGCTATTTGGGAACTTTTCATTAGTTAATAGCCATTATCCCTCCAAAATGCAAGGACACCTAGGAAAACAGTTTCTCACTGTGCTTTGCTCTCTGTATCTCTTTTCTGCAATCACCAAGCATCCTGCGTCTTTTTCTTCACCAAAGCCTAAGCTTGCTTTCCTTTCCCTATTGCTTGTCTCTAGGCTGTAATCCAACACCTGAACCCGCAGCATGAAATGTATCAGGAGGACAAGGAATAGGAGGAAAGGATGCAGGGCCTGGGACCTCTGCAGCCCCTTGCAACCATTAGCCTCCCCATTTCCTTGGTCTGTGCACAGGCATGCGCACACTGCACTAACACGATAAGGACCCTCCTTCAGCCACTGACAGTACTGCTTTACTGCTGGCACCATCTGGATCTAGCCTCAGAACTTAGAGCCAACTTAGACAGTAAACTGGCAAGAATTCTTGCTTTGTTCCAAAACTAGAAATCCTGTGTTTACTTGGACCTCAGTTATTTTTCCACTTAACTCATTTTTAAACACTTCCTTTAAAGTGTTTCAATGAACTAACGCTGAAAAAATAAAATTAATGGAAAAACTGTTATCTCCATAATCTTTAATGATAGAACTAGTTCACCAGGGGGGAACTACCTGCTCAGGACCCCCTCCTGTCCTTCTCTTGAACAGGAGATTTCTTTCCCTCAATAAATCTATTCTGCTCATAAAAAAAGAACTAGTTAGCTAAGTTAGAGATACTTCACATATGTATGAAATATATTTGCCTGTGCTTACATATTGATTCTATAACTAGAGTTATAAATTTATATATGTGAAGTTAAGTGATGAGAAAAATTCCAAGTTGTGGCTGAAGGCAACATTCAAGACCTGACACAGGGAAATTCTCAAGTGACCCAGGGCTGAGACATTGAACATGGCTCTTTGTCCTGCCCTGATTGCCTCTATCCTAACTTGTGACATGGAATGTAAGCTAGAACTAAAACCTTGAACTTCTAGTAAGGCATTTGAAACATAGCCAGGTGAAAAAAAAAAGCATAATTTTTGGCTTTATTAAGGCAAGAAATCTGTCTAGGAAGCCTCTAAGAAAGTAGTAGATGCTTAACATTGTCAGAACATATGGATAGCATCCTCAGTCACCTAGTGTTGAAGACAGTCATGACACCAGGACTGTGATTCTTCCTAGACGGCAAGTACAATTGCAAGACAGTAGACTCTGCAATCATGCAAACCTAGGTTCAAATTCCATTTCTGTTACTGATAATCTCACTGGACTTGTACAAGTTAGTCTCTTTAAATGTTAATTGTATCTTGAGGATTATAATATTTCTTATCTTATGAAATATTGAGATTTTAAAAAAAGAACACAAGGTCCAAGTAGCTTACCTAAGTGGTTTTCCATTGTAAAACAAAAGTGTGGGGCTGAGGAGAAAGCTCAGAGATGTAGGACCCTGCCTGGCAAGCACAAGAACCTGGGGTTCAACTACTCATGCCATATCGCATGCAGGTCCTGACCTGGGTGTGCTGTGTGGGCCACAGAAACCAGGTGTGGTGGCTCATGTCTGTAACCCCAGCACTGGGGAGGCTGAGACAGAGTCCAGCCTCACTATGAGTCCAGGCTGCATAGGAAGACCCTGTGCCAAATAAATAAATGATTAAAAGAAAACAAAAAAGAAAAACAGAAATGTGAAAGGGAGACATCTGGTTCCTGAACATAGCACTCATAAAAGAGCAAGTCACTCCATCTCTCCATGATTCCACTGAACCATCATTAAAACAATGCAAACAAACAATAATTTTCCATCCAGCCCTATGCTCCTGTGAGTACAGTTCCTAAATTTGATGCAGCTTCTTTGCATAGTAGTGGAAGGAAGGCCTTTGAGTGGTGTTGGCATATCCTTTGGGTGTTCTCACCCTTTGCTATGAACAGTGAGAAAAGAACAAATGTAGAGAGAAGGTCTTTATAAAAATCTACACAAAAAGAGCAGATTTTACTTTCTGTTTCGAGAAAGTGGAATTGGGTAGTTTAATCATAAAGATTAGTCATCCCTGAACTCACTCATCATGAACAATTTTCCACTGGAATTCAGAGAAAACATCATTTTTCAAAAGTATGTCATCCTCAGTGGTGACATATCTAGCCTTGGGGATTTTTGATATAAAAACTCTCAAGGATGATGTGGCTTGAATTTCTGCTGATGACATCACTCCTGTGCATCTTGGATAGTATATGTTCTTATGCAATAATAAATTGGAACAGAAGACTGATAAGCTAGTAAGCATCCTTTAAGCACATGATCTATGACTTTCAGAAGTTTTCTTTCTTTGGAAGTGATTTGCTTTTTCTTGATCATTGTACTCTATTAAATCAGAACACTGTATTAAATCAGAACCCAAGGATATAGTAATTAATCCTTCAGAGACAAGGGATTTTTAATCAGCTCCTTACCTTTTTACATAATGTATTCCTAGAAATATGTAAGGATGTTGAATACAAAAGTAGAGATTTTCATCTTATGAAAAAATATAAATAAATAAAAAATGCAATAAAATCCACAGTGTCATATAATGTTACATGATTATTTCAAATAATGAGAAATCAAACATTTGCTTCAATAATATAAATTCATTATCCAATATAATAGCTTACCTCAAAAGGGGGTATTTAGAAGATATTCTTCTGAAATTGATTTTAGAAAAGGAAAAAAAGTTGTTAATGTAATTTATTAGACAACTGGATATGCCATTATGCTAAAAATGTTGCTTAAATATTTTATGCTTGATTTTATACTTTACAAGAAATGGAATCTAACCAATGTTTCAGTGAAAATCTATACTGTTTGAGTAATAAGAAATTTTACATACATTACTTTTTCAACTGAACATTTTTATGACATATGATAATATCTCTAGTGTTTGCATCTGTCCATTAGGTTGTGTCCTTCATCAGTGAATGATAGTCACCTGGTCAGTGAGCTTATACTGTTTTGCGGTTTTAGAGATTCCAGCCTAAGATTTGTTCTAAAGTTATCTATAGACATTTTCTTCTTCTGTGGTTTAGGTGAGAAAACCCAGACACAGAAAAAGAGGGAAGTTTCCCAGGAACCTAGAACTAAGAGTTGGGTTGCAGTTTTGAACTGAGCTTCAACTCCAGTGCTTAAAATTTTTAAGTACTATGTTAAACAGCCCGTGGGGGGGAGCAGCCCCTGCATTCCATTCTCTGTCTTTTGAATGTGTTTACTTGAGGCCTCTTTTTGACTTCAACTCGAAAGATACTTAACTCATTTGTGCCTGTGATAAGATGGGAAAGAAGTGGGAAAAGGGTAGGTAAAAAGTTCTCATGTTCATCATTCTTCCTATTTTAATTCTCCAGGGCTGCATTACAAATTAAATATAAAGTCAGTAGAGTGCCATGACCGTTGACTGGCTGTGTCACTTTGACTGGATTCAGAAATGCCTAGCATATTTGTACAGCAGGCCTGCTACATGTTTGGTGGGTCATGAAGGTGTGACCTCATGGTCAATGTCTTCACTCTTTAGCTCTGGAGCTCTGGTTCTGCTCGGTTTGTGGCCATGAACTTAGTAGTTGTTCCACAACGATGTTCCTGCCTTGGAACAACCAACCACAGACTAAAACCATGAACAAATTAACATCCCTTAAAGTGTGAGTACTGGATATTGGGTCTCAGCATTGAAAAAAAAAAACTATTACAATAAAAGGAGAAAAAGCTATAACACATAGTACACATTCCTTGTGTCTCACCATATATTCTTCACTTTGGCCCTTTGCTAGTAAGACAGCCATCATGAGATGAGGTCTCTAAACCTTGCACCGTCAAATTCACCAACCAACATAAACTCCTCGTTTTTGTTTTGGTACTGCATTACAAGCAACAGAAAGTGCATTTGTACAGAGAATCTCTCCTTTACTACAACATTTATAATTTTGCTATAAAATACAGTAAAGAGTAAAATAAATAAAATTTTCTTACTTTACTAAAACTAAATTAGGAAAACTTTTCAGTAATCACACATTTGTTTCCTAATTGGCTTCCAGTTTCCCTGGACAGGTAGCGGACCACCACAGGTTTCATCCTTGTGTCAAATATAAGCAGTCAGTGGTAGCTAGCAATGCTAGCCTGCCAAAGATATCTCACCCTGCTCAACTTGAGAACCCCAGCATTTCAACAAGGCACAATTGTCTTTTGCACGTGTGAAAATACTTCTCACAATGCATCATTCTTAGATAAATGATGGTCATTATGCTTATTTTAATTATCTTTATAAAGACTCAGTCTTTAATGTCCTGGGACATTTTAATGCTGTTCATCAAGTTAATGTGCAAAATACATGGTCATTATCACCTATTTACTTGGGTCATTGTCTTGGCTGAGATGTAATTTTCCACCAGGCGTTTGTTTAGAGATTTGGCGGCACATGGTGAACATTTTCATACTTAAAATGCATCTGGAATTTAGAATGACACCCAGTGATATTAAGCAAGTGTAGAGAATGCTCTCAAAATTCATCAGATATTCATGGTTAATTATAGTCATAATATTTATGTTGCTGTGAAAATTAAGGTTGTGAGCCTCTTGTACACAGGCTAAAAATACAAGCTTACAGACTGTGCTGTTGTTTACCCCTTTCATTACCAGAATTTCTCATTGTCATTAGATAAAAAAGCAAGTGTGGTGTTTGTTGCCTCCCTAATTCACATGAATCTCATATATCTCCTGATAGACCAAATTGGATTTGGTCTATTTTGGTGGAAAGAGCCATAAAACTATTTCTCATGCTAGGAAGGTATGTGAGGACAGGTGCAAAGGTTACACCTTTTGAAAAAATAAAGAAAAAATGCAGCACACAAGGGTTGATAAATCTCAGTATGCTAATCTAAAATTCAAGGATTTGAGAGGAAATGAAGGCACCTTCATCACATCTAAAAGGAAAGACCATCATATGATTCAGAGAATCATGATTCTGAGAAGCATGACTTGCACCATTTCAAAGTATTGCTACTCTACTGCTGTTGGAAATAGTTACCCAGTTACAAATTTAAAAGATAGTTACAGGAAGACCTTTCTAAACTGTACCTCATGAATTCCTATCTGACTGTAAAGACTATTAGTAAAATGTAAGGAGCCAGACAAGTTTGTTCTTATTCTTATCTCATTTCCTATGGGCTTCTCCATGCACTGGAATGCCAGGTTATAGTGGCTGTAGTTCTTAGCCCATCACAGCTCTGGGAATGTTATTATCCTATGATAATAGGACAGTATGATCTGTCAGTAGAATTTATCTGTTCTTTAATAATGAAAAGAATGTCATCTTCTCTGGAGTTCTGGAACTTTTTACAATCTAGACAAGTTACACCAGACAGAAGTTCTTCAAAGTTCTGCTAATATTTTGTGCATATCTTCACTGATACACTTATGCCATTTCAAATACCTTCCTTATCAAGTCTTAAATTACTTAAATTTTCAAATATGCACTATACAACAAGATTAAGCTTTAGGAAGTCAATGTATTGAATGAATGAACACATGGATGGTGAAATTCAGAGCAATATTGCAGCATTCTTTAATGGATTTCAGAATAGCAACTGCAACATTTTAGTAGAGACCAAGAGAAACAGGATCGAAAAGAAGGACCATTCTAGGCCAGGTGTGGTGGCACATGCCTGTAATCCCAGCACTTGGGAGGCAGAGGCAGGAGGACTGTTGTGAGTTCGAGACCAGCTTGAGGTACAAAATGAGCTTAAGGCGAACCTGAACTGCATAGTGAGACCCTGTCTCAAAAAGACATAAAAAAAGAAGGACCATTCTGTGTTTGTATAAACAGTACAGTTAGGATAAATATGCAGTACTTTCATGTAATTCTATGAGAAGAAAGATTTTCACTAATAGTGCTTGCATAGGGTATCCTGTCTGCTTCGTGCACTATGGATAACCACTAGGAAGATAACAACGTAAAAAGTATTAATTATTGAAACTGTACTATAATTCATCTTTTAAAAAAAGGTAGGTACACTACTATATTCTCTTAGTTCATTGAACATGGGCATCTACTCTAATATTGTTTGTACAATATCATGTATGCACCTTGTACAACAAATAACCACTAAGAAAATAATATACAATGTATTAATCATTGAATCTGTTCTACTAATTTGATTTAAAACTGTCTCATTGCTATTTGTTCTTCAATAAAATTTTGGAAAATTTAAAAAAGAGACCAAGAGAAACAAAGAATTAGACATGTTTTTCTAGTTCTTTGTAAACATGATGCAAACCTATAATAATTACACAGCATCTTAAAGAAATAGGGACTACTTTCAATTACTTTAATAAATTTCCATACACAGATAGAAAGAACTTTGCTCTTTCTATATATTTTGTACCCCCCAATTTTAGAATATATTATTTAGTCTAGGGGCTTTTCGTTTAAGACAGTCATGAGTAAAGTTCTGTCCATTACAAACACACTACTGGTCACCTACTGTAGTCAGGGTTCACAAGGGTGTTGTGGTTTGCATCTAGTTCTCCCCCCAAAGCCTCATGAGGTCATGTGGAAGCTTCTGGAGTTTGTGTTGATTCTTTTTTTTTTTCTGTATTTTAGGGAAGGGCCTACAGGGTGTTCAGGTCTCACTACGAGATCAGATTTCTAGCGATTCTCCTGTTTATAGCCTCTCAGGTACTGGGGTTACAGACACATGCCACCATACCCAGTCTCAATTGCTGCCTCAGCATGCCTTGGGGGGTGCTGTGATCGATTCTTGATCCAATGCTGGGATTGCAGATGTGAGTACTATAACTTGGAGTGAGTAATTTGCTTTACAACATAAGGAGGGGAGAGAGGCTAGCTATGTGAGCTGCTGCTGCTCTGCTTTCTGCAGCCACCATGAAAGGTTGTTCTCTGCCATGTGCCACTCTGCAATGGAGCCAGCTGAGTATGGGCTGAAACCTCCACTGACTGTGAGCTAAATAAACCTTTCCTTCCTTCATTGTGGGTGTTGGCTATTTTGTACCAAAAGAAGAATAACTGAGACATAGGGTAACATTTTTTTGAAAGAGAAAATATACTAGAAATATAAAGGAAAGAAAGTAGAAAGTATACAACATTTCACTAAATAAAACAATATGAATTTGACAGTGTTTGTTGTATTGCACAGTGTTATGTTAAATATAGTTGTTCAGATTATCAAATATATGCAAAAGTGGAAAAATAAAGGAAAAAAGTTATAGAAATTAAGATGAAAGAAAAAGGGAAAAAATGTAAAAACAAGACAAGAAAACAAATAAACAAAAATTAAACCTTAAATTCTCTTTTCAGTAGATCAGCAAAAATCCACAGTACAATTATCTGAACCATCCTAGTTATGTATCTAGACATATCTCTTTCCCTAACTCCTTTTCCCTCTTATCTCAGTGATCCTTTCTTTTTGGACAGGTTCACTTCTTTTTCACAATAACAGTAAGAATAACAAATTAATACAGGACACATAATTTACAGGATTATTTTATAATAGTCACCCAAAGGGTCAAGTTTAAGAGTGCAGAAAATCTGCCCACACACTAATGACTCAAAGAATCCAGCAGAGGGCCTTCATCCCATGGTAATGTCCTGCATGAGTCCAGCTGGAGACCTAGAGCCCACACCAATGTCTCACGCAAGCCTGTGCTAAGAAGCTAGAAAGTCTGTTGCAGAAGAGTGCTGTGTGACCAGCACTGCAGTCAGGAAGCAACATTTCTCACTGACTATCCCTCCCTGAAATATACCACACCCATCCTCAGCAATGAGGAGGTCCTGAGCTCCTCTGATGATGCAAAGAGCTGAGTCCATATCAGGAAATACAGTGTAACAAGCTTCCCAAGACACACAACAGTGCACCATCTTCCCTTCTGGCACTAGAAAGCAAAGCTCAAGGTAAGGGCCAGAGCTCCCACAAAGCAAACCATACCATTCTCAGCAACAAGGTTACAAGGTCTTTTGACAGTGAAAACAGTCAATTCCATAAGCTCTTTCAGGAGAACCAAGAGCCCCAGGAGAACCAAAAGCCCCCTAACCACACCTCTTCTTCCTCTCCATTTCTTCTTTTTATTTTCTTAGCAAAAATCCTCAGGCGGTTTCTCCATAGGTAGCACCACACTCACTCAGTTCAGCTGGGCTGTATAAGCTGACCATCTGTTGTCAGTCCACCAGACCTCTCCGTACAGTGGTGCTCACTTCACAAATGCAATCATGTCAGTGATTTTCTCACAACTCAAGCTAGATGAGAACCAAATCAAATTTCCCCTAAGGTCAACACTGAACCTAACCATTGAATTTGATTCAGTTCTCATCTAATTTGGTATGTTTCCAGAATTGTTGAAGTTTGTGGACGAACACATTACTATATTAGCATTTATTCCCCTATCTGCTTTATAATTATTTTTCAGGAGATAATATACCAATCTAAAATGCTTCCCAGAATTCCTTAAAATTATGTGATATAATCAAATTATAACAAACATAATCAATTATTTGTTAAATTGTACCCCCCTCTGAAAAGATCTTTAAGGAACCCATGCTCCACAGGCAAGTACGTTCTATGCTCTGCTTTGTTTCCCCTCATATGGAATAGAGAGTTCTGAGGGTAAATCATTCATGTAATAAGCACATGACATGAATACCAAAGAAAACAAGAGCCATGCATTAAGGGTGACTCCAGTGACTTGGGTCTCTGATGCCACTGTTGAGGCAGCCCTACTGCTACAAATTTTACATGTATTATTATTTTGTGTGTGTGTGTGTGTGTGGAACTAGGGATTGAACTCGGACCCTTGCGCTTGCCAGGGAAGTGCTTATTCCACAGAGCCATCTCCCTGGCCCCACAAATTTTACATGTAAAAAAGAAAAAAACAAGCTGCTATTTTGTTTCAACCACTGATGTTACATTTTTGTTATTGGTTCCCTGTCACAACATTAACCAGTATAGTAATCTGAGTGTGAAAAATAGGGAAAAGATGTCAACAAGAAGTGAATAAGTGGAGACAGGGTGTGGTGACGAGCATTTATAATCCCAGTTAATTCAAGGCTAAAAACAGGAGGATCACTGTGAGTCCAATGTACATAGCAAGACCCTGTAGACCCTGTACTAAAATACAAAAAACAGAAAAGTGAATAAGTGTAATAGAATTCAGAGGAAAGACTAAGCAGGACCTGCTCAGTGACTTTATCCATCTAAAACACTATTATATAAGACAGAAATAGTTTTAATATCATGATTATAGATGAGAACAGAGATGATAGTATAAACTAAGGGAATAAAATGGGATATATCTAACAGTACTTTTCAAAAACATAAAAGCACCTAAAAATGATTAGAAAATTATCCCTTCATAAAGAGTTGACAGTGTTTTGCTGAAATTTAATTCATATGGGGATATGAGAGAGTCCTAAACTTCTCTTTGCACTTTAAAACTTGTCTATACGTTTAGGAACATTTCTTAAGAACTTAGTCTATTCTATATATTTTGTAAATTTCAAGGAATATAAGAATTTTTAAAATGAGTCCTTGATGATTTTACTCTTTAGTTTATGAGATATATGGAAAAACTGATCATTTCAACATAACATTAAGTACTAAAATACAGATGTGTGCAGGAAGATGCTTTCTTAAAATTGAGTTTTCAACAGACATAGTCTGATGAAGCAGCAAAAGGGAAGAGAACTTTGAGCCAGTGATGGCCTACGCAGAAGCATCCTAAAGTGAAACAAAATACTGTATGGGAAGAAATAAGTAGTTTGGAAATACTGAGCCATAAGCCATAGAAGCAAGAGGAAAAGCTGCAGAAAGAGACACAGAAGGATTTTGTGGGATTTGGTTTACAAGTTGATGAGCTTGATTTCATCTGCAGCCAGTAGTCCCCTGACTTGCAAATATCAAAGCAAATGTTTTAAAAATGTGCAAGTGACAAAACAATCAATTACCTTTTTCTACCAGATTAATTTTCAAAAGCATCATACACTTTGCACATAATTTTCTAATTAAGTATATTTACTCCACAGTAATAGAAATAATATATTCATAAAGGAACAGTTCATGCCTATTTTTTCTCTTCTTTTTATTTTTTGATGCATTGCACATGTTTATGTCTGGCAATCTGAAAAACTAATTTCAAGACAACAATCTTCAATATATCAACCATTATTGAATTCCTATAATTATTTTAGCAAAATTCTGTATCACTTCTAATGCTTTTGTTTGTTGGTTTTGCTATTTTCTTTTAATTCTCTTTAAAAAAAATAAGTTAGGCAATCATTAAGTATTTTAAAAAATAAAGTAGCCAGGTATGGTGTTGCATGCCCATAACCACAGCACTCAGGAGCCTGAGGCAGGAGGATCATTGAGTTCAAGGTCAGCCGGGGCTATGTAGCAAGATGCAGTTTAAAAACAAATGAACAAAAAGAACAAAGGAAAACTCTTTAAGTGAATAATTTTAGATTTATGTCAAATTCATTTTCATTATTCTTACTTAGATCATTGTTCCTAGGAAAATTCAGCAAGGAGTTTTTTATTTATCTATTTACTTACCAAAATTAAGATAAAACATAAAAGTTTACTATCTTTCATGGTCTGTGGCTTGGTAACTTAATGGTCCAGCTGGGCAGTTCTATCTCTTGACTCTCATGAGGTTGGGGCTAGATGGCAGCTGGGGCTGGGTCACCTCAAGGGACTTTTTGCTGATCTCTCACCTGGATTTGCACAGCAGGCTGAGTAACATCTCCGAAGACTGTCCAGGTTCTAGTACCCAGACTCTGAATGTATTATGTAAGGGAAAAGAGACTGCAGACATGATTAATGTTCTTAAAATAGGGAGATTATCCTGGATTACACAATTGTGCCCTAAATGTAATTATGAATGTCTTTAGAAAAAAGTGAAAGACTTGACATTGAAGAACATGCTTTGCTTCAAGATTTATGCCGCTGGCTTTTAAAATGTAGAAAGGGCTTCCAGGCCACAGAAAGCAGTTCTTGGAGATGGAAAAGGGAAGGAAGGAAGTTTATTGCTAGACTTGATGAAGGGAGCAAGCTCTGGTTACACTAGATTTTGGCCTAGTGAAATTGATTTTGGCTTTCATAACTGTAAGGAAATAAATGTATGGGTTTTTTAAAACCACCAAGTCTGGTCAGGGAGATGGTTCAGTGGAATAAGCGCTTCCCTGTCAAGCGCAAGGGCCTGAGTTCAATCCCTGGTTCCACAAAAAAAAAAAAAAAAAAAAAAAATCCACCAAGTCTGGTAATTATTATTGCAGCCATAGGAGACAAATAGGTGATAGGACTTAGACAGCCAGGGGCTGGAGGAGCAAACCTGACAATTTAGATTCAGCTTCCTATTTTTATTTGCTTTCTCTGTATGGTGTCCTTCCTTTTCCTGTCAGGCCTCCCTTTCCCTTTCAAATAGTTTCTTCCTATTTAATAACATCGATTGTCCATTTTGGTTCTAATTTACATTTTTGGTTTCTCACACCAGAGAGATAAAGCCACATGTGTGCGCAATTTATTTCTCTTATGATTATGGTCTCAAGATGCATTCATTTATTTGTTGTTTGTTTTTTGTTTTGTATTTTAGGGAAGGGTCTACAGGGTATTCAGAGTCTCACTACTAGATAGGACTCGAAGTGATCTGCCTGTTTACAGCCTCCCAAGAGCTGGGATTACAGGCACATGCCCCCATGCCCAGTCTCAATTGCCATCTCAGCACACCCAGGGGCAGAGCAGCACAACAGGCTCAGGGATCGAACCCCTGGCCCCTGTGCCTGCTTATAGGTGCTTAAATCTGCTGAGCTATTTGGCTGGCCCAGAGGTATTTGGCTGTCCCAAAATTCATTCATTTAGCTATAAGTGTCTCGATTTTGTCTTTTTTTTAATCACTGACTAATACTCCATTGTATAAAAACAGCATCATTTTATCTATTCATCAGTTGAAAGGCATTTGAGTTACTTCCAACATTTCGGTATTGCAAATTGTGCCAGAATACATGTAGGCACGCATATTTTACAGTGATTTGATGTTTTTGCATTATTCCAAGAAGATATCCACAGGAGACTATCTGGCTCAAATGGTTTCACTAATCTTAGTCTTTTGGAGGACTCTCTATACTGATTTCCATAGTGGTTGTGTCAGTTTATATGTGCCTCAAAACTAAAGATTATTTTTCCCTACAGCCCTACCAGCATTTATTAGCTGTTTTCTTGATAACAGCCATTCTTTCTGGAGGGAGATGAAATATCAGCATTGTTGCTATTTCCATTTCTCCAAAGGCCAGTGATATTGAGCACTATTTGCACATTTTTTTTTTTTGTTTTTTTGTACTTTTTCTGAGAAGGGTTTATGTATCTAAGATGCCCACTTTTGGACTGGGTCTTTGAATTTGAATGATCTCATTTTTTTCCGTTCTTTATGTGTTCTATATATTAGTCCTTGGTCTGAATAATAGCTGGCAAAAGACAAGTGGATTGTCTTTTCATTTTGATGGTGATTTCTTTTGGTGTACCAAAGCTTTCTAATAAAATGAAATACAGTTGTTCACTCTTTGTGATAATTCCTGTTTGATCGGGGTTTTGATCAAAAGGCCTCTGCCTATACTTACGTCTTCCAGAGTTCTACTTATACTATTTTCAATAAGATTTATTGTTTAATATTTAGATATTTAACCCATTTTGGTTATAGTTTAGTGCATGTTGACAGGCATGGATCTAATAATATTCTTTAGCATGTGGAAAGCCAGGTTTTCCAGTACCATTTACTAAAAGGCTGTCTTTCTTCCAGTGAACATGTTTGGCCCCTTTGTCAAAAATCAGGTGGATAAGGGTTAAGGACGTAGCTAACCTGAGCATCAGGGATATGTGCTCAGTCTGGCAAGCAAAAGGTCCTAAGCTCTGTTCCCAGTACACCCCCCAAAAATTAGGAAGATTAATATATTTCTAGTTGCTTTTGCATCTTTAAATCTATTCCATTGTTTTTTTTCCAGTACCATGCTGTTTTTTTTTTTTTTTTCTCAGAAGCTCTATAATTTCAAGTCAAGGATTATGATGACCCCTGATTAGGTCTCCTTTGGTTCCAAATAAGGGCTAGAAATGCTTCCTTCAGCATACCTTTATAGAGGCATACTAATCCTATTTTGGTTTTTTAAAATTTTGTTTTATTTTAATGAGAGACAAATATCAATAAGGCAGTTTCAAAGCTGATTAATAGGACAATTTCAATAATTAATATTTTTTACATTGGTATCTTCCTAGTTGTTAGCCATAGTACAAGAAGCAGACAGGATATCCTGTCCAAACACTGTTACTGCAAATCTTTCTTCTCATAGAATTAAGTGAAAGTGGCTGCATATCTACACTAAATATTCTGTAGACACAAATACAAAATGGTCCTTCCTTTGTGTCCTTTTTTGTTTACTCCTGTCAGAGATGGGTGTTCTATTCGCGTTCAGGTGTTTGAATTCAGTAAAACACTCCAACAGTCCAGTGATCCACAGCAGTGGGGGGTTATCCACAGAAGTTGCTGACTAGAGCCTTTTACACCTCAGTATATTAATATGGCTTTACTTTATATATCTCACTTTTATAGGTAATAAAACAGGTAGACAAGATAAAGCAAGACTATATAACAAGAAATGTAACTTTCGTATCTGATAAGGTCAGTCAGGTACCCTCAGGATTTATCCTGTAACCATGTACTGAACTTTGTAGCTCCTTTGTCATGTCAGCCATGTGGATGAGTCATGGCCATTGCTTGACCAATTTACTCTCTGTAAAAGCCTGAGAGAAAGTTTTCTCTCCATGTGACTCTCCTTAGGCACACAATACCTCGTCAATTGCATTCCTCTGTGGCTCCATAATCTCCTTGGTCAGAAAATTTGGGGCACAACTGAGTTCCATGATATTACTGTACAGGTTCTCCTATGTCCTGAGTCTTCACTGACCTTGAAAGGCTAGGGCCAAAATGTTGGCTGACCTTGTTGCCCTTCCTTTTCTCCAATTTATGATCTACGAACTTACCTTGTTAACCCTCAAGAAGAGAAGTTGATTATTACCCTGCAACATATGCAGTTCGGTTTACTCTATCTGTCTAATTTTAGGCATAACCTGGAACAGGGATTTTTCCATCAAGTATTGTAGAGGTATATTACCACTATTTTGATTGGAATTGCATTAAAATGATACCCAATAGCCATTTTGGTAGAATGGCCATTTTCAATTTTGTTGGTTCCTCCTACCAAGAGCAAGTGATGTCATTCTATTTTCTGATCTCCTTTTTCAGAGTACTGTAGGTTTTTTGTTTGTTTGTTTGTTTGTTTTTGTACCAGGGATTAAACTCAGGACCTTTTCACTTACCAGGCCAGTGCTTATTCTACTGAGCTATCTCCCCAGCCCTGAGGACTATACTATAGTTCTTAGTGTAGGGATTTTTACTTTCTTTTTAGATTGGTTACTAAGTATTTCATTCTTGTATGTTTTTGTGAAGCATGTTGTTTCCCTAATTTCTCTTTCAGTGAGTTTATTTGTTCAAAGGAATTCTAATGATTTTTGGGTGACTTTGTTTCAAGCTATGCTACTAAATCAGCTTCATAAGTCTAGAGATTTTTTCAAAGAGTTTTTAGGATCTTCTATGTAGACAATGATGTCATACACAAATAATTTAACTTTTTCCTTTCTTATTTTTGTTCCCTTTCTATCTCATATCTAATTGCTTTTGCCAATGTTTCCAGAACTGTATTGAATAGGAGTGGTAACAATGGACATCCTGGTCTTGTTGCTGATTTTATTTTATTTATTCATTTTTGCATTAAAAATTTGGATTTTTATTTTTTATTCATCTTAATGAGAAATAAAGATACAATAGCAATGAAATAGTTTCAAAACAGGTTAGTAGGATGGTTACAATAGTTAATACATTGCATATGGATGAGATGGAGACATGATATCTTGTGAAAAGAGTGAAAGCTTTCAGGTTTTGACCAATCAGTATGAAGTTGGCTATTGGATTTTCCCAAAGGGCTTTATCGATTAAGGTAAAGATAATTCTTTTTCAACTTTCTACAGGACTATAGTCATGAATAGGTGTCGGACCTTGTCAAATGCTTTTTTTTGTATATGTTGAGATGATTATGTTATTTCTGTCCTTGGCACTGTTAACACTGTCTATTACATTTATGGATTTATATATGTTGAAACATCCTTATATTCCTGGGATGAATTCTACTTGGTCATAGAATATAATCTGCTTGATGATTTGCAACATTCTTTAGCCAGTATATTATTGAGGATTTTTCTGCCTGTGTTCTTTATGGAGATTGGCTTGTAGTTCTCTCTTTTGTTCAGATCCTTCTCTGGCTTGATATCAGGGTAATACTTGCTTCCAGGAATGATTTATGGCATATTGCTTCCCTTACAATTTCATTAAGAAGTTTGGGAAGTAATGACATTAAATCTCTAAATTTCTTCTAGGATTCTATCAATTTGAGGTTTTTTTTTTTTTTTTTTTTTTTTTTTTTTTTTTTTTTTTTTTTTTTTTTATGCGTTTAGTTACATTGTCAATTTTACAGACTGATACTGGATCATTTAAAATTTTTATATCTTCTTGATTTAGCACTGGCAGTTCACATGTATCTAAGGATTTGTCCATTATATCTGTTTGTCTGTCTTATTAGAAGAAATGTCCTCAAAGTAAGTATTCATGATCTGCTGGATTTCCACAGATACCTTGTGGTTTCACCCATTTCATTCATAATTGCGTGAATTGAGGCTTTTCTTTCTTTTTTAAAAAAATAAGCTTGACCAAGACTTTTAAAATTTTATTTAATTTTCAAACTCTTCAATTTGTTGATATTAGATATTGTTTTCTTAGTCTCAATTACACTAATTTGTACAGATATCGTAATTTCTTATTTTGCATGTCTCTTAAAATGTATTGTACATAGTTGGTGTTTCTGTATTTAGTGGTCATATATTTATGGTCTTTATCTTTTCTTCTTTGACTTTTGTCTTAAGAACATAGCGACCATTTGCTCTTTGGATCTGTTTGGCTTGAAATTCATGTTGTCTATAAATAGGATCACTATTCACTTCTTTTCTTAGTTTCCATTGCATGAAATATTGTTATCCATCTTTTGATTTTCAATCTATGGATTTCTTTTTGCATTGAATATGTTTCTTGTAGGCAATATATTATTGGATCTTGTTTCCTTCAGTTTATTTATTTATTTCATACAGAGTCTCACTATGCAGTTCACATTCATAGTAATCATCCTGTCCCAGCCTTTCCAGCACTGGGATTACAGGCACATGCCACCATACCTAATTTCTGGGCCAGCATGGCACATCTAAAGCTCTGGGGCCAGCGTGACATGTGATACCAGGGATTCAACTCAGGTGCTTGCACTTGGAAGGCAGATGCTTAGACTGTTGAGATGTCTGCCTAGCCCCTGCCAATCTATTTTTCCTCTATTTCTACCATGTTTTGTTTTGTTTTGTTTTTTTTTTTGTCTTTTTGAGACAGGGTCTCACTATGCAGTTCAGGCTGACCTTAAACTCACTTTGTAGCTCAGGCTGGTCTCGAACTCACAACAATCCTCCTGCCTCAGCCTCCCAAGTGCTGGGATTACAGGCATGCGCCACCACACTCGGCTGAAATTCTTCCAGTCTATTTCTTTTGATTAATGAATTGATTACATTGAGCTTGTTGGTTATAACTGACATGGCTTATCATTGTCAAATTATTTTCTGCTGCTGGTTTTTTGTCTTTCTCCTCTATTTATTTACTTGACTGGCATGCTTGGCTTGTTTGACTTGTTGTTCTTGAATTTGTGCCATAGTTATCTCTCTCTAGAATATCTTTCAGAGCATATTATAGACTTAATTTTGTGGCTTTGAGTTTTTTCAGTTGTTCTTTTCCTTGAAGTATCTTATTTCTCCATTGATTCTGAAAGACAACTTCGTACATTACATCAATCTGGGTTGGAAGTTATTTTCTTTCAGGATGTAGCATAATTCATTGTGAGCTCTTCTAGACTTATGGCATTGGGTTAAGACTGCTGAAATTCTCATGGGCTTCATTTATAGGTGATTTGCTCAATATCTCCAATGGCCTTTAATATTTTGTTCTTATTTCTAGAATCTTGATAATCCTATCTCTTGATGTTGAATTATTTTGGTCTTGGCTAATTAAAGTTCTATCTGCCTCAGTTAACTGTATGTCAAATTATTTTGTCGCACTTAGGAAGTTTACTGCCATTACTTCTTTATATATATTGTTGTGCTGGCTCCTGCTTTTTTATTGACTCCAACAACTTATGTTATTATTCTTTGTATCATCTTGTAGCTGTTGGATTTTTTTGTGTAGTCCCTTTTTAATTTTAAGAGATCTCATTTTTATGATCACTGACTTCAGACAATAAAAGGAAAACCAAACAAAGGAAAAGAAAAATGGTAAATTTCCTCTGGGTTCACAGTTCTATGATATCATCCAACTCAGGTCCCAGAAATGTGCTGTGTAATCCTAAACAGTTCACAGTAGGATTTATTCTGTGTATGGGGCTGATATTAGCTTCTAGATACAGGGACTTAAATTGGTTTTAAGTAGACAGTAGTGTAGATGCCCACTTCTTCTTCACATAATTATCTCTGTAGCATCTTCCAGTTGTTATGGCACCTTTGGGTAGGAAAAGCCCAGTGTTGCTCCCAGACATGTATGGTTGGTTCCTTTTGGACCTTTCACAGCTTGTCTGTTCCATGCCACTCACTTCTCTTATACACTGGTTGTTGGGCAGGAAGATGGCTCTTGTCCTACTGAAAACCAAGGACTATTGCTTGCTTGTCCTGTAGGACTGGTGCCACTCTCAATCCAGTGGATGTTTTCTTTTTTGGTGCCATTAGAGTGGAGTCTAGGTGATCTCAATTCCTACTTCTTAGCAGAATTCCACCTACCAGATCCAACGTGCCATTACTCCGCTGTGACTGGATCATTCTTCCTTCCTTTCATTCTAAAACACTGGCAGTGAAATGACTAGGATTGCTCCACTACTGGAGTTCACCCAGAGTCCTTTAAAGAAAATGGAGACCCCACTCACCTGCTTCTGTTTAGTATGCCTGTGTGTCAGGGCTTGATGCAGGTTTACATCATTGCCATCCCCTGGTTTGAAATTCCACTGCTATTCTCGAGTTTTCCACACTGAGTTGCTGGTCCCTCGTGATGGTATGCAACTTATTGCTTTATCTTTTATTAGTCATTGGCCCCCATAGTCTCGGCTTGTTCTCTTTCATGTGTTATTTATTCCACAAAAGACGTAAAAGACTCAGTATATATTTTCATCAATTAATATTTCTTCCTTCCTTCATTAGGTGGACAGATAGACATACTGATCTCTAATGAGAGATAGGCTGAGGAAAAATCCAGTTTCCCTCTAATTTTTCTATATTTCTTGGGAATTCCTCCCACTTAAATTTTTGTGTGTGTGTGTGTTTCTTTAATTTATTTTTTATTTTATTGAACTACAAATGTTAATCAGACAGTTTCAAGACACCTTAACAAGACAGATTTGATAAATTAATACATTGCAAACTGTTTTCATAGTATTTTGGTATCATACGAGGTGCATACATGATATTATATTTACAGGTATTATTTTAGCAGATGTCTCTTATCAGTAAATTGAGAATGTAGCTGCTTACTTATTTTTTATACCTGAATTATATCAAAAATTCAATAATTATTTTCCTAGTGGATAACCATAGTACTAGAAGCCGACATCATATCCTGTCCAACCACCATTAGTGCAGATCTTGCCTCACATAGAATTATGTAGAAACACAGCATTATCTATCCCAACTGTACTGTCTATACACACACATCATGATTTTTTCTTTCCACACCCCTTCCTTTGTCTACACCTGTCAAAGGTGGGCACTCCATTGTCATTCAGCTAACTTAGGTGCTTGAGCTCGACACCACAATCCAACACAGTCCAGCATTCCACAACAATAGTGAGTTATTCAAAGAAGTTGTCGACCATTGCCATTTACAGCTTAGCTTAATATTATGGCCCCACGATGTATACTTCATTTTTATACTTTTCTGCTGGATGGTTAAGACCTAGATGGAGCAAGACTTATATACCAACACATGTACTTTATGTTTCTTATGTGGTCAGTGAAGTCCCCTCAGGGTTTATCTTGTAGTCCTGTACATTATTCTGTAGATACTTTGTCTGTGTCATCCATGTGGATGAGTCACGGCCAAGGCTTGACCAGTTTGCTCTCCGTGAGAGCTTGACAGAAAGTTTTCTCTTCATGTGACTCCCCCCAGGCACACTATAGAACTTCAGTCTCTTTCCTCTGTGGCTCCATAATCTCCTTGTTCAGAAAATTTGGAGCTCACCTGAGTTTCATGATGTTGCAGTACCACTTCAACTTTTTATCTCTTGTTTTTCAGTTTGTTCATTTGTTTATTTGAAATCCTGGTATGTTTCTTTAATACCCACTTTATAAGTTCAATTCTTTGGAGACTGAAACTTAACTTTCTTTAAACTTCCATTCTTTATAGGTCACAAGTCAGACAAATATCATCAGGTTTGTATGATGCTTTTCTCCTGAGCTCTATTTAATTGCAGGAAATTTCAATAGGCCTTTGTGATCCATATATTCTCTGCAGAGGAGTCCTTACCAGGCATTTGACTGAAAGCTCAATGATATTTGTCCTTTCCACACCAAATGTTCTTCCTTTCCATGATTTGAGCTCAGCTCTTTCAACTATGATTTCAGATATGTACAAAATGTTTTAAAAACATAATATATTTCTTGCAGACCTTCTTTACATAAAGTGTTGTATCTTTAGTGTTGCAAACGTTGTTTTATTTTACTCTGCCCTTCTACTATAGTTTTTTTTTGTATTTTTAAGTCAGGGCCTACAGGGTCTCACTACATAGATTGGACTTCTAGTGATCTACCTGGGTTCAGCCTCCCAAGAACTGGGATTACAGGTGTGCGCCACCACGCCCAGTCTCAATCTTTGTCTCAGTGCCCCAGGTTGGTGGGGCTGGCACAGTAAACTGGGAATAAAACCCTGGCCTTTGTGTCTGCTTAAGTAGGCACTTTAATTAGCTGAGCTATTTGGCTAGCCTATTTTACTTTTTAAAGTCCTTAGCATTTATAAACTTATCTTTCAATTTTCCTCACTTTATTTTTCTGTATAATTTTTTAGGCATTTCATTTTATTGTGTAATACTTTTCTGTTGATTTTTAATTTTGTTAAATTATATGTTGTCACTAGTTATTTTGCTTCATCTTTCTTATATTTGTTTTGTATGATGTTTATAGTTATAAATTATGAACTCCTACTCATCCAGGATTATACTTGTAGGACTCTTGGATAGCCAGTGTTTAGGGAATGTCCTTCCAGAAAGCACTGGCTGATTTGTTCTTGGCACTTGAGCTGTTCCCTGTCACTTTTTCTCACTTATAAAAAAATCATGATTAAACACATAATTCACTTAATATAATCCATTTTAATTTACTTAAGTGTACAGCTTTGTATTATTAAGTATATTTACATTTAAGAACTTTCTCATACCATAGAATTGAAAGTCTGTGTTCACTAAACAGTTCTGCTTTTTACTCTACCCTTGACTTTCAGCTCTGGTAACTACAGGTTATTTTTGTTTCTATGAATTTGACCATTTCACATACTTCATATGAGTGGAGTCATAAAGTATTCATCTTTATCTAAGTAGATTTATTTCACTTAATGTCTTCAAGTTTCATTCAAATTGGAGCATGTGTCATAATTTTCTTTCTTTAAAAGCTAAAATATATTCCTTTGCAAATACTATATTTTCTTCATTCATTCATTAATCCAAAGATATTTGGGCGGCTTCTACCTCTCAGTTATTATAAATAGTGCTTTTCTGAACAAGAGTGTGCAGGTAGTCACTTTTTGTTGTTTTGTCAGCCTGACTTTCTCTGGTTTCCTAGAAAGTAATAATTTTTAGGAGAGTTTGAACTCTCTATGAACAATATTCTTATTCAAATCGCAGAGTAAATCTAACAAAATTCACATTTATTCCTGTGCTGAGAGATCAAATTTTTTCTAACCCATCTTTTTCTACAGATGTAACTATCAAAGCTCCTAGTTTTACAAGATGTCCTTCTGTTTAATTGTCACCACAAGTGGCCCCAATCTTGACCTCCTGTCTTTCTGTGAAAACAAAAACAACACTGCATATTTTCTCATGTCTGCAATAATAGGTAATAGGCCACTGAAGTTGCTATGCAAATCTCCATTACTTAACTTTGCTTTAATTTTCAACATCGGATAATGCCTTAAAATGTTTTTGGACTTTAACTTTGCAAAGGAGAGGAAATTTGATATTTATACCTATGCATTATAATATATATTTCTTATATATTAATTACTAAAAGAATGTATAAAACTAATAACTTCCATTTGAATAATCAATATATTTACCATATAGTATATGTTGATACATTCTAAGATATGTTTCTACAGATCAGTTTCTTCCACTGATCTGTCAATTTTGACAACAGTACCACTGAAAAAATTCAGAGCTTCAGAAAATATTTTATTACTGGGTAGGGCAGGTCTCTTGACATTATTCTTGTAATAAGCATTTTATTTAGTATTCTCTCTAGATAATTGTGATGCTTCATCTTGATTGTCACCTTGACTGGTTTGAGCAACATCTAGGAAATTAACAGTGAATACTTTTTGCTATGCTTGCATAGTCCATGGGGAAGTGACTTTGGAGACTACATCTGGTCCCCTGACCCCTTCTTCTCAGCGTCCCTCCTACCCTCTGCTTCTCGATTACCATGAGGTAGGTGGCTTTCCTCTGTCACATTTCTCTCCTGTGTCATTTTTACCTTGAAGCTACCCAACCATAGACTGAAACCTCTGAAACCAGGAGCCAAAAATAAACCTCTTATTTTTATGCTGCACATTTCAGGTATTTTGTCCAAAGAATGGAAAAGCTGGCTAGTTCAGTGATGGTTTCCAATAAATCATCTATCTACTAATCATGTCCTAGTAAAACAGTAGAGTGATGTTTAGGCTGTATAGAAAGTGACATATATTTCATTTTAAAAGTCTACATTTATGTAAATACCAATTTTTAAAGAATTTCAATTGACTCGTTAAGTTCTCCTGCACCACTGTCTTGCCCTTCTTTGTGGATTTCTATTGCCAAACAAATATACTAGTAATCTTACACCTTTAAGAAAGAATTAAATGTGAATAATTTATACTTCTCAAATGTTTCTTCTCCCAGACATAGATGTGAATTTTGGCTTTGTGTAAATTGTACAATGGAAAGATTTATCTTCAACTATCAGTCAGTAACGGTGAGAGTTTCCGTCTTCTGTTCTTGAATTCCTGGAATATTAGTTCCATTCTTGTGGCACATAAAGTACACTCCAACAGAATGCAACCTTATTAGCATGGCCATAGCATTTACTGTTATTATTCACATGCCTGATTCTTTCCATAGCCATCTGGAGATGTGACTTCAAAACATCAGCAGAAAAAGAAATTGTCACCTGTATCCTTCTTGGATTCACCTTGAAGCTGCCTTTGCTCCATACAGCATTGTGTCATACACTCCATAAAGCACAATGTCTGTTGTTCAGCTGTCAAACTCAGGCAAGTCTTGTGCACAAGGGCCTCTTCATTTAACACCCAGCTGGCACACAACCAGAAGACAAATGAGGTCATTGTCTTTCTAGTCCTGTTCTCAACTATGGAGGATTATAAAGCCAACAGTGTAATCTAACATTGTAAATTTTTAGGAAAAATCATAGTCCTATATTCTGTCATATTTTCTTTACATTTTTAAAATATCTATGATCGGAAAGTAACATTTCACACTTAAGCAATTTCCATTTCCTTTTCAGTGACACAACTATCAATACAGAAACTGTCCAGCAAATTAAGACTATGTATTCCATTACTGAGCTAAAAGCACAGAAAGAATGCATCTTGTTCTGAGCCATGTAACAGAGTTTTGACCTGACATCACTACCCATCTATCATCATTTGTGCTGCTTCCCACTGGACCTGTAATCTTTCTTCTAGTGATTGCAATGGAGCTACTTAGTGAACTGTCTCTCTGTCTTCATTTACATTTTCAATATTTTCTGATTGCCTCAGTACACATTTCAGAGAATATTTTTACCTATGAGATTATACAATTAGTATTTTAAAATTCAGCATCACAATATGAATTTTTTCTTTTTAAGGCAGGGTCTCACTAGGCAGTTCAGGTTGACCTTGAACTTGTAGCTGAGTTAGACTCAAACTTGCAAAGATCCTGCTGTTGTAGCACTCAGGCATTATAAGCATGCACCACCATGCTTGGGAAGAATATTAAAATCAGCATTATCCTACAGCTTTTATTTTCTTTTCAAGGTAGTTTTCCAGATAGTTGACACTGTAACAACAGTTTCTGAGTACTTATGATATGACGTCATAGTAAAATATGACATTCAGTAGCATGATCCTAGTCTGCTGTGATGATTATAAGGTAAATGAGCATAAGGTCATAGGTAAACATTTTGGAATATCTAGGACCAAACAACAACAAAATAATTGACCAAGGAATAGATACATAGAATTTCCTAAACCAGAAAAGTATAGAAAAATTAACTTCATAGGAGATCAAGAGATTTTTTCCTCACATTAACAGATTAGTAGATGAAAGCAAGAGAAAGAGAACAAGTGGCCTTCATTTTAGCTCTGTGTCTACATGGCCAATGAATGGAGTGACCTGGTGTTCATTCTCTCTGAGACACTTTTATAGGTGACAGAAATTCAACTGAAATTGATAGTTAAAACAATCACAGTAGAAATCTTACAACCTCACTAATTTGCAAAAAGTTCATTCATTAAAAGTCATCTTAATATTATTAGGAATATTGTTGAAATATGTTTATGAAATAAACAATTATGATCACTTAATTTGGTCAAAATACAGTTTCTAGTGGGATTCCTGAGCTATACATGACCCATTTATTTATCTACTCATTTACCTGAACAATTAATCTGGATATGAATAATCATCTTTTTCTGGTATTATATAGATAGATGTTTATCCTAATGAACATTTTTTTAAATTTCCAGTCTTACAGATATAAAATATGTTCTTCTCACTTTATTAGATACAGCATTAATCTAAAAAAATGAAAGCACAACTATCAGCTAAATAATTCCATTATATCATCTCTGTGGATGAAGTATTCTTCATCTCAGGTAACAATCTTGCTGACAACCATCATGTAAGCTCAGATAAAGTACTTAACTGTTGGAAATTCCCAAGGAATAAGAACATATCCAATTCAGCTTTATTTCTATAACTACTGCAATATAGCTTCAGTCTGTCAAAGTATATCAATACCAGGAAAAGTCACTGAGGGAAGCAAAGACTCTCTCAGCATGATAGTGTTTTAATTAATGTTGTAAGCTACAAAACCACACAGAAGTGAAAAGTTAAATGACTAGGAGGTACCTAGATGGAATGTTAAAAAAAATGTATTTAATAAGGTGCTAACATTATGTCTGTCTAAAATTTGAAACATAAAACATTTTATACTCATGCATAACTTATATTCAAATTTATTTTATTTTTTGAAGGCAATTCCAAAGCAGGATATTATAATGAAACTTCAGTTTCAGCAACATCACAGGCACTGATGAGATAAATCATTAATGGTGATTCTAGTTGGGCAATTTATTAATGGACAAACTCATAATGTTTATAATACCAAGGATCATTTCTACAAAGTCAAACAGCACAACCTTGTTGGTGTTCATGATAGAATAAATTGAGATTTTCAAGCAATAAATTGAATTTTTTAATCTAAAGTATCTCATGTGAGAAGGAGCAATGAAGCAGCTGAGAAAATATGTGCTATCAAAAGTCTACATATCTTTTTATACTTTTATACTTTTCTGCTGGATGGTTAAGACCTAGGTAGATCAAAACTTATATACCAACACATGAACTTTATATTTCCTATGTGGTCACTGAAGTCTTCTCAGGGTTTATCTTGTAGTCCTGTACATTATTCTGTAGATCCTTTGTCTGTGTCGTCCATGTGGATGAGTCACGGCCAATGCTTGACCAGATTGCTCTCTGTGAGAGTCTGAGAGAAAGTTTTCTCTTCATGTGACTCTCCCCAGGCACACTTTAAAACTTCAATCTCTTTCCTCTGTGGCTCCACAATCTCCTTGCTCAGAAAATTTGTAGCACACCTGAGTCTCATGATATTGCAGTACAGGTTCTCCTATGTCCTGAGTCTTCGCTGACCTTGAAAGGCTAGGGCCAAAATGTTGGCGGGCCTTGTGGCTCTTCTATTTCTCCAACTCTGACTTGTGGTCTTAGGTTGTTAACCATCCAGAAGAAAAGCTGATTAGTATCCTGCAACATATGCCATTCACTTTGCCTTATCTGACTCAAATGATTTTACTTGTTGTACATTTCCTTTTGTATTTCTGCTTTTCGCTTGTTATACTAGGGAGACTATATGCTATTTACACATGTGTGTCTGGTTTATTTCACTTATGAGTATATGTTCAAGTGGCATCCACTTCAGTATAAATGCTTCAAACTTATCATTCTTAATAGCTGAGTAATACTCCATTATATAGAAATACCACATCTTTTTCAACCATTCCTCATGTGATGGACATCTTGGTTGTTTCCAAGATTTTGCTATCACACATTG
>PVKA01005570.1:0-89513 GCA_004027165.1 Ctenomys sociabilis
TGTCTGATTTCGTATTAGTTAGGATTTTTCCAAAATATGTGCGTTGTCTTTTCACTCTGTTGACAATTTCTTTGGACGTGCAGAAACTCCTCAAGAAGTGTTGATCCCAGTTGTTGATTCTTTCAAGTGTTTCCTGTGCAAATATATGTTTGTTCTTGAACTCTTTACCTACCCTTATGTCTTCAAGAGTTCCTCCCACTTTCTCTCCCAGGAGATTGAATGTTTCTGTTTTAATGTTTAGATCCTTAATCCATTTTGAGTTTAGCTTAGTGCATGGTGTTAGAGCTGTGTCAAGTTTTGGTTTTCAGCATGTAGGAAGTCAGGTTTTCCAGCATGATTTGTTAAAGAGGCTATCTTTTTTCCTGCAAGTATGTTTAGCTCCTTTGTCGAAGATCAGATGGTTGAGTGTGTTCATAGATGCTTCTGCATCTTCTAATCTATTCCATTGATCCTCAGATCAATTTCATTGCCAATACCATATTGATTTTATCACAGTGGCTTTGTAGTATAATTTCAAGTCAGGAATTGTGATGCCTCCTGCCTTGTCTTTATTGGCCAAGCCTGCTTTTGCTATTCTAGGTCTTTTGTGGTACCAAATAAATTTTAGGAAGGATTTCTCTAGGTTTGGGAGGTATGTTAGTGGCAGTTTGATAGGGATTGTATTAAATCTGTACAGCAATTTTGGGAGTGTGGCCATCTTCACGATGTTGGTTCTTCCTATTCAGGAGCATGGAATATCTTTCCATTTTCTGAAATCCTCCATAATCTCTTTTCTTAAGATGTTGTAATTTTCTTTGAAAAGATCTTTGACTACCTTGGTTAAGTGAATTCCCAGGTATTTCATTTTCCACGGTGTTACTGTAAAAGGTATTGTTTCTATTCTTTCCCTTTCAGTGTGCTTGTTATCTGTGTAGAGGATTGCTATTGACTTTTTTTTACTGAGTTTGTATCTTGCTATGCTACTGAATTTCCATATCAGTTCTAGGAGTTTCTTGGCAGAACTTTTGGGGTCTTCCAAGTGAAGTATCATGTCATCTGCGAATAGTGATAATTCAACTTCTTTACCTATTCTTATTCCCTTTATTTCTCCCTCTTTTCTAATGGCTGTTGCTAAGGATTTCAAGACTATATTGAATAGGAGGGGTGATAGAGTACATTGTTGTGTTGTAGCTGATTTAAGAGTAAAAGATTTCAGTTTTTCCTTATTTAGGATTATATGAGCTTTTGGGTTGTCATAGATGGCTTTTATCAAGTTAAGGTAGAGTCGATCTATTCCAATTTTCTGTATGAATGTGTTTTGGACTTTGTCAAAAGCTTTTTCTGCATCAATTGAGATGATCATGTGGTTTTTAGATTTCAGTCTATTAACATAGACTGCTACATTTATAGATATTCAAATATTGTACCATCCTTGCATCCCTGGGATGAATCCTACCTTTTCATGGTGTATGATCTTCTTGATGATTTGCTGTATTCTATTTGCTAGGATTTTACTGAGTATTTTTGCATCTACATTCATGAGGGAGATTGGCCTGTAGTTCTCCTTTTTGGTTGTGTCTTTCCCTGGTTTTGGAATCAGTACAATACTTGCCTCAAGAAATGATTTTGGAAGGACTGCTTCCTTTTCAATTTCACTGAAGAGTTTGAGGAGTGTAGGGATTATATCTTCTATAAATTTCTTGTAGAATTCAGATGTGAATCCTTCAGGACCTGGACTTTTCTTTGTTGGTTGCCTTTTTATTATGTTTCATATTTCATTGGCTGTTATTGGCTTATTGAGAGTTGATATATCTTCTTGGTTCAGTTTTGGTAATTTTTACCTTGCAAGGAATCTGTCCATCTCTTCTATGTCTTCTATTCTGTGAGCGTAAGGATTCTCGAAGTAACTATTGATAATCTTCTGAATTTCCACTGGGTCTGTGGTGATTTCACTCTTTTCATTCCTTATTGCATGTACTTGAATTTTTCTTTCCTCTTTTTGCTGAGGTTTGCTAGAGGTTTATCAACTTTATTTAGTCTTTCAAAGAACCAACTTTTTGATTTGTGTACTCTTTGAACTGTTTTCTTCATCTCAATTGAATTAATTTCTCTTCTAATATTTATGATTTCTTCCTGTCTTTGCGCTCTGTATTTGTTTGCTCTTCTTTTTCTAGATGACAGAGGTGCAACATTATAGTGTTTATTTGTTCCTGTTCTGTTTTCCTAATGTGTGAGTTCATAGCTATGATTTTCCCTCTGAGAACTGCTTTCTTCGCATCACATAAATTCCAGTGAGCTGTGCTTGAATTTTTATTGAATTGTAGATATTGTTGAATTTCTTGTTTTATTTCTTCTGAGATCCATTGATTGTGGAGTAGGGTATTGTTTACTTTCCATAAATTTAGCAGGTTTTTCTGGTTTCTTTTCTCATTTAGTTCCAGTTTCATTGCACTGTGGTCAGATAATATGCATGGGATAATTTCTATTTTCTTGCCTATACTTAAGCATGACATCTGGACTAGTATGTGGTCTATTTTAGAAAATTACCCATGTGCGGCTGAAAAAAAATGTTTATTCTGTGTATGTCAACCAGGTCCATTTGTTCCAAGCTCTGGTTCAGTTCTGCTACTCCCTTGCTAATTTTTTGTCTGGTTTTCCTATCTTTTTTGAGGTAAAGGGGTATTAAGATCTCCTGTTAAGATTGTGGTCTTCGATATTAGGTTTTTCATGTCCATTAAGATTTGTCTTACATAGTTGTGTGCTCCTGTGTTTGTTGCATAGATATTTATTAGTGTTACTTCTTGCTCTTGAATTTCTCCCCTGACCAACATATAGTGGCCTTCTTTATCTCGTTTGATCCTTCTTGATTTGAAGTTGAGACTGTCTGAGAATGTTTCTGACTTTTGTTTCTGCCTTTATCTTTTACTTTTCAAAGTGAAATAATAAAATTATATTTAATAAAGACTTTTAAACAAATGTAATTATGCACACAATAAACAAATGTTCACCTTTTTCGAAACAGTAATTGGTAAAACCATAAATCTGAGTGTCTACATATATATAAATTAAAATCTTCTGAGACTATTTGAGAACTTATTTTTAAAATTTAAAATGATAATTATAGATTTGAAAAAATTTCATCACTAAAACTTTTAAGGTCTTTTCCAAAGTCACAGGAATAGGCATATCCACATTATATTCACTGTAATAATAAGTATCACATTATATACAATTATATTCAATGGAATATGAGTATCAATCTGCATATCTTTGTTTGCACAGATATGAAGTAAACACTCTTCTTTTTCAAATAATTGTTATTTATTGATAATGTATTTTGAGCACACTTTGCTGATTAAGTTCTTTTCCAGTTACTTTCTAGGTAGAACAAATAACTTTACCTTATTATCACCTAAAACTGACATATTTGGTGAGATAAATCCACTCAAAACTGCAATAGAAATGCAGGAATTTTCTATGAGTCTAAATATTTTCCTTACATGTTTTCCACTCAGTTACTCCTATAATTAGCAGCATGTAGGCTGTTTTTTAAAAAATAATAATGTGTAATTTTATCTCACCTTCCTATCCAAAGGAATGGGATTATAGAGTGTGTGAAATTTCATTTGCCTTTTTTTTTCTTAATTACATGCATCATCGTGGATTCTATTTTTCTGATGATTGGTGTTCTGTTATACATTTAAATTGTGATGTATTTATGTAATAAATGATCAGTATATATTTCATTCAACTTATTTTAAAGTTTTGTATATCATGAGAAAAAAAAAAAACTTGTATTTTTGTCATTCCTACACAATGAAATTTCTTTTCTCATCTTTCGGCATTTGCTCTATTTCAGACTATTAAAATAGCATGAAACAGTTATTCCTGTGCAAGTCATATGATTGACAAATGATTTTCATTCTTATAGAAATATATAGAAACAAAATTACTGTATCAAGAAAAGGGTTGTATTTAATTTCATTTAAAAAAAACTATCAGATTAGTTTCCATGGAGTTCTCACTACTTTATATTCTTACAAGAAAAATAGAAAATTTTACTAGTTCCTCCACATTTTCAACTTCTTTGGGTGTAACTCTTATTTCAACTGTCTAGTTTGAAAGTTCATGTTATACACTATGGTGTGTTCATCTCCTTCATGAGTAATGATATGACGTGCATTTTAATTTACTTATTGAACATCTCTCCTTTCTCTGTGTTTTTCAGTGAAGTATCTTGTGCCTTGTTGTGTCCTGTTTGGATTGTATTTCTTGACTTTTAATAATTAACTTCTGATGGTGCATTATGTTCTTCTAGTTTTTGCTGAAACTGATATGCTGCAAGGTTTGTCTCTGACTCCATGCCTGGCATTTCATTTTATTAATGACTTCTTTCTGTGATCAGATATTTTAATTTTAATGAAGTCAATTTAGCATATTTTCCTCACAGTTAATGATTTAGGTGTTGTCACTAAAAGCCTTCCATACCACGAAAATATTCTTTGATGAGTTATAGGAGTATAAGCATTTAGGTAAAGTATGTGATTCAGCTTTAATTGGTTTTAGGGTCTGGGACATGGTTGAGTTCTAGGTTTATGCATTTTCTTTATTATTTAATCAGCCCTGAACTTCTAGGGTGAAAATAAGTTGAGGATTATCTATGATTTTATTTTCTTTCAATTTTTTGTGAGGATCTGGCACCATGACTTCACATTCTTCTACCCTTCCTTTCTTTCTCCTTTCTTTGCCTCAGTCCTCCTTTCACCTTCTGATTGCTGTACTCCTCAAAAAAGACTTCACTCTGCTTCACATCAGCCAGCCAGCATTAATTTCCCTTAAAGAAATCATAAAATTTACAAGCCGATTCCTCAGGAAATGAGGTTGTGGGATGCTTTGTTATTTCACATTTAATAGTTATCAGACGTACCAATGTCCCATTTTTTTGCCACTCTACGTCAATTTTACTGGGTTGCATCTTTGACAGATATTTGTTGTTCACAAAATTCGTTAAACTTCTTTCATGCATCTTACAATAAATCCCATATTATCTTTGTTTACTTACTTTTACTTATTTATTTTGGCTGAAATGGGGATTTAACTCAGACCCTTGTACTTGCCAGGCAAGCGCTTGTTCCACTGACCTTTCTCACCAGCCCCTCTTATTACCTTTGAAATAACTATGATTTTAAATGTCCTATTCTGTATATATTCCTTCCATCCTATAATATTCATCTATATATTGGAAATTTCCATTCTTACCCCCTTTCTAGTGAAACAATTACCTTCAATTTGTGTAATTTTTTGTTTTTTTAAACATTAATTAGTTATTTATTTGGTATAGGGTCTGACTATGCAGTCCCAGCTCATAGTGATTCTCCTGTCTCAGCCTCCCCAGTGCTAGAATTTGTTTTGGTGGTTGGTGTGGCAGCACGGCATGCAGAACCACAGATTGAACCAAGATCCCTGTACCTACCAGGCAGGCATATGGACCGCTGAGCTATCTCTCCTCTCCGGACCTGTATAAATTTTTAGCATCTTAGAAGATATGAAATTCTATTAAGAGTTGCTCTGATAGTGTCAGCTGTAGAACAATTCTTTGCCAAATTTGTTTAAAATTTTTCCTTTCATAAGCATTTGTTTTGGTAATTAAATAATCACCAAAGTTAAAAAACTTGGAAAATGAAACATTTCATTAAATTGTTACATTTTTATGAGTATATTTTATTTCAATATTCATAGTTACAAAGCTGACTTTTTTATGTATTTAGTACAGGTCTATACGGTCTGACCACCAGATCAGACTCTTAATGATTCTCCTATTTTCAGCTTCCCAAGTACTGGGATTATAAGTGTGTGCCACTATGCCCAGTCTCAATTTTGTCTCAGCCCACCCAAGGGACAGGGCAAGCACCGATGATGGAACCCTGGATCCTGCTCAAGGTGCTTAATCTGCTGAGCTACCTGGCTGGTCCTCCTCCTTTTAAAATAAAGTGTGATGATAGAAGTCTTTAATTTAGGGTATCAAACTTAGGACCTTGTCCTTGCTAGGCAGGCACTTAAGCTGCTGAGCTATCTCCCTCACTTCTTGAAATATAATTTCGTATTTTGGAAAAGTAACAGTATTTTCTTCTTCATTAATAAGAATTTGGATTATTTTTAAAAAATCTAAAAATCTTCATTTTATATTTGCCTGTTACTTGTTAGAAAAAATTTGATCTGTTTATTGAATTTATTCAATACACTAGTCCTAGAACAGGATTTGTATTGGTATAGACTGAGCCACATCTTAATTCAAAAAGAAAAGGATAGCTTGGAATGTTCCACATCATTGATGAAACATTTCATGATATGTTGGTTGTTCGTGTAATCTGTCAACTGATATTTTACACTAAAAATGGAGTTCAGAATTCATTATCCTGTGTACTTTTTGTAATGGTAAATGTGTGTTTCTCACTAGACAAATTTGCAAAGAATTTGATGCTGTACTAAAAATAAGAGTACCAAGTGAAAACATTTATTACCTAGAATCTTGAAATATTTCAATGACTATTTGAAGTAGTGTAAATTTCTCAGAAAAAAAAGATATTTTAAGTAGAACTACAAAATATGACAAATCTAGACATGTTCAACTCTAATTAAGAACATTTGTCACTGGTAACCTGATTCTTTTTCTTATAATTTCTGCTGCATAAAAATGTCTGATCAACATAAATGTTTGATTAGTAAAACATTGTATTACTTAGGGTAATGCATAACATAATTGGCTCTGTATGTAGAAGATAGTGTTTTTAGTGACTGCTATAGTTATAGTGAAATGTTAATTAAAACGGAAGTTGTAAACTATTTGTTCCAAGTTCAATTACTTAATTATGGAATTAAAACAATATAAAGCTAAATAATTTTCCACTTCTACTCTCACTGGTATTCAAAAATGATATTTGGATGGTTTTCAAAGTGATTAGCATGGCTTTAACTGTCATGATCTGCAGATTTCCAGGTTATTGAAATCTCTGAACAGCTCATAACTAATTTTATTTTTAATTCTCTATAGTTGCAGTCAGTGTACCACTGCAACATAGCAATATATGTAAGCACGTATTTTGGAACATTAGACTGAAAAAGGTTATTGTCTTTCTTTGTTTGAAAATTGCTATTGTAATGCCACAAATCTTTGAGAGTTATTTATCTTCGTTTGTTTTCCAATAGACATTGTTGGCTCATAAAGATTTTACCATACAACATGCTTCTGAATAATGCCTTGAAAGGAAATGCTTTGAAAGCTGCCTAACCTACAGTTCTAAATTTACTAGAATTAGCCACTACTCAGGACAATGTTTCTAAGGGATTATAGAAAGCCACCACATCTTTTTCTGCCCAAAGCAATGCAATTTTTCTCATGAATTACTACTAGGTGGAGAAAAGACTAAATATTATGCATTTCAATATTAAAATAATTATGTGGTTGACTGTCTCCACCTATTAGATCCATTTATTTTTATTATGTAATTTACAAGATTTTAGTTTGTCTAATGCCATGAAGCAAAACCCCCAAACAATTAAATATGAAAATATTTGCCTATGTCACATACTTCATGACATGATAGACCTCCTTTAAACAGAGATTTGTTTTTCATATAAAATTTTATTAGAAGAGATGGCCCATCAATGACTTTAAATACAAATAACTTTTTTTTTGCTTTTCTCTTCAATATGTATTTATTTGAAACAGAGTCTTGCTATGCAGCTCAGATTCATAGCGATTGTCCTGTCTCAGCCTCCCCAGTGCTGGAATTACAGGTGTGCACCCCACACCTGTGGTTCTGGACAAGCCCCACATGTCATGCAGTGCTAGGATCAAGCCTGGGTCGTTTTTCTTGTGAAGCAGGCAGTTAGAGTTTGGAGTCATCCCCCAGCTCCCTCCGCCTGCTTTCTTCCCATTTCATAACCTTACAGCATCATGTTTTACAATAGTATGTTTATTGTTGGTGTCTATTACTTGGCATGACCTTTACAGTAGCTCTTCTCAATGTGCGTAAGATGCACATTCAAAAAATTGTTTAAACACTTTAAAGAAAGTGAGCTTATAACAATGCAAGTTACAAGTTGAGAACCTACTTCCTGGTATGTGTAACATGAATTGTTTTTAAATATTTGGTTTCAAGGATGATCTACCTGAAAAACAATGTGACAAAAAAGAACACCTGCCACTTTAGAGACAAGGTTGTAAAGACTGGAGTGTTTGGAGCTTGCTGCTTACCTGCTGTCCACATCAGGGGCAGCTTGGCCAGGAGAACTATGGGACAGTCACAGAAGCCTCCCAAGCATCATGACTGGGAGCTGGGAGAGACTTTCTCCAGCCAGCAGAACCTCAGATGAACACAGTCCCACGTACAGCTTGATGTCAGGCCTGTGAGCGATCCTGAACCGGGCCATTTCTCTAAGCTATTCTTGAATCCTTCACAGCAAGAGAGTAAGTGAAATAATAAATGTTTGATACTCAAGCGGCTGACTATAAAGTACTTTGTTGTACAATAACATATGATGAAGTAGTAGGAAAGTAAATTTGAAATAATACCCTACCAATATATGCTTAATATATTTAAAACAATTAATGTTTTTCTCTTTCTACCAGGCCCTGTGTTAGGAACTTGAGGTTTTTTCACTTGAGGAGTTTTGGAACAGTAACATTATAAAATCCTTACTGTTGATAACTTTAGTAACACTTTAGGTATAATGGATGAAAAATGTTCTGCTATTCTATCTAGTTTACAGAACTGTTCCTGAAGATCCAACATCTTTACTTTGATTTTTTTTTGTTTCACAACTTGGGTTTGAACTCAGGCCCTTGTGCTTGCCAGGGAAGCACTTATTCCACTGAGCCATCTCCCTGGCCCTGACATCTGTTTTTACTAAAATATTTACTGTCTTACTTTTGCCTTTTTTAATGACTTCTTAAGAAGATTTCCAGGTTACATGAATATTTATTAATCATGCTACTCCTTTAGTAGTTCTATTCTGGGAGTTTTAAAAATGTCATTTCAAGTAAATTATGTATTCATCTAACATGTTTTCAAAACATATGGAGATAGCCCTAATCTGCCTAACTTTCAAATGCTGTCTGTGGATATTAGGAAAATACACACATCTTATAAGCAAGAGAATTTATTCTGTATTTTCTTTGGCTTTTCATTTATTAATATTATATTCATGCTTATGTTGTGGTTTTATGATTGTTCTATCAAGTGATAGTAAATGTAGAAAATATGAGGATCTATCACATTTTATTTCTGTAAAAGCAACGATACTTATAGTAAGCAACAAAGTTTAAATGTTCATTATATACAATTTAAGATAACTGGATATTAATTATATTTATTTCAGATGTATTAGTTTGATATTCATTACATTAGTTTATTAATCTTTATCTGCTACAGAATGACAAATTATACAGAAATGTACTCTAAAATAAAGTATCTTAAATATTTCAGAGAAACCTGTAGAACATGAGTAATTTGTTTTATTATTACAAGATTCATCATACTATGCTTCTAGAAGTATCAACCCTATTTGCCTCTTTAATAATCAAAATGGTCAACAAAGTTATCTGTACATATTTAAAGGAATGTACATTCACTTTTTAAGAAGTTACTAATTTATTTACTTAATGTGGTCTACAGCTTGAATCTGGCAAGCTCAGATTTACAGTATATATAACACAGATGGTGAAGTTTCACATGATCATTTATTTGATATTCTCTAGCCATATCATATTTAAAAGGATGTTGCACAGAAAAATTCTAGATATTTGGAATATAAACACACAACTGATGTACTGAAATTATCAAGTCAGTCACTGTCACAAGGTACCCACATTTTATTCACTAAATTTAGTGGTTTTTTTTTTAACATATTTAATAAAAGATATACAGGGTCTCAGTATACAGATTGGACTCTCAGTGATCCTCCTGTGTTTAGCCTCCCAAGTTCTGGAATTACAGGCACACACCACTATGCACAATCTTAATCACCATCTCTGCATGCCCTGGGAGGGAGGCTGGCATGGTATGCTGAGAATTGAACCCCGGCCACTGTGCTCTGCCTAAGCAGAAGCTTTAATCCACTGATCTTTTGGCTGGCCCTGAATTCAGTGATTCTTTTTACTGTACTCATAATAATGCAGTTCAAGTATTGAAAATAATTCTAAATATTTTAATCATCACTCTAATTTTATTATATATTTTCTATTCGTTGGTGGCATGAAAAAATACATTGCAGACATGTGTCTCAATATTACAAATTTGATTTTAGGCACTCCTTCATTTTAGCCAAGTTTATTTTTGAATGAAGGTCTTTTTTAGGTATTTAGTACAGGGACTATAAGTAAGGTCTGACTGCACAGACCGGACTCATAGTGACTCTCTTGTTTGCAGTTGGTCAGCCTCTGGGATTTCAGGCATGCACCATCACACTCAGTCTCAATCACTGTCTTAGCGTGCCCCAAAGCCTGGGCCAGCATGGCACGTGGAGCATTGAATCTCAGTCCCTGCATCTACCTAAGCAGCCATTGTAATCTGCTGAGCTGTCCAGCCAGCCTTTTAAGCCAAGTTTATTTTTATAGACAAGTTATGAGATATAATAGGCCTTTTCTATGACTACTCATTCTCGTTCTTCTATTGTTCATATCATATGTTGGATTTCTATGTTTGATATGCATAAATATATTAAATGAGTATTTGATATGTGTTTGTAAACAAAAATACAAGTGTAATATATTTGTTAATACGAAAGATTCAATGTTAGTATGATACTGTTGAGGAAACTCCAATTTTAGTTAGTCTCAGTTTTCCCACGATGCTCCTGGTTTCATCCAGTGTTCCATCTAAGTTTCTATATTGGAATTCTCTAGATGATGACAAATTTTGATGTTTTCTGTTCTTCCACAGCCTTGACTATTTGGAGAAATGGTGGACAAAAATTTATATGGTGTTCTTCAGTTAATGTTTTCAATGTTTTACTTCAATGTTAAATATGTTTCTGTGTTGCAATATTGAAAATTTGAGCGAATATATATTTGAAATTCTTTAGCTACCTCACATTTAAAAATCTAAAATGCAGCATAATTTTTAAATAATTTCAGAATATAAGCATCTGTTGTTACTTCATTGACAGCCACATGGTATGTGGATGACATTTACTCATTTACTTATTCTATTAGAGTGTATTTTATAAAGAATAGAGTGATTTCTTTCTAGGTACATCTATGAACACACTGCTATACATCTAGTCCAAGACACTTTGCTTTAATGCAATGGCTTTGCTGGTAATTGGTAATACAAAGGCATCATTAACCAGTACATTAGGACATCACGATTCACTCCTTTAGATTTCAGGCTTAACAGGCCATTATATTCTTAATGACCCTAGCTGATGAAGGCAGAAGTTTTCCTCTCAAAGGAAAGTCCCAGACTAGAGTTGTTGCTTCTGATTTATGTACTAACTGCATTGGTTAATTATAGAGTTCCAATATTTAGTAGAGAAGGTGGGATGAATACTACTTTTGCTTTGGCAATCATTCCTGAAGATAAGTCCCATACAGTTTCAACTATAAGATTAAATGTTAAAGATCTATGAGTTTAAATTTGTGTACTGTCAAGCAAGTTTCTTTTCGGTATGTTATGGAAGTTGAGCTTCTTGAATTATCTGTACATCTGAAGATAGAGCAACTCCAAAAATTTAAAGTGCTATTACTCCTTGTAGCATTTTTCATTCAATTGCCCTTGAATGCCCAAATTTATGACTTGATTATTTATTTATCTTGTATGAAATCCTGCATAGATGATTCACTCAGCAAGAAAACTGAAGACACTTCCTTTGTGAGTTGTAATTCATTATTGAAAACTAGAGAATTTAAATTTCTACCCTATTGTTGTCTTCAGTTTGCCATGATTTACTTGCAGGATCTCTGTTTTATTTTATAACAGCTTTCCATGTTGTTTTCCATTTGTCTGAGTTGTATTACTCTGATTTATGAAAAAACTTAAATGGTGCTTTACCAGGGCCCCTAAATGCAAAGTTGTGCCTCTACTCTGAGCTATTTCATGCTAAAAATAAACCAGAAGCACAAAAATTCAAAGATTCTCATTAAAAATATAGAAAGGTAACAATTTATTTATTTATTGAATAATGGACACTCTGTTGGTTTGAACTGCATACAACTTCCATTCAAAAGTCTTAGCTTGGAAAGACTGAAGTACTTTATAATTGTGCTGTGTTAAAAGTGAAAATAGGGGCTGGAGAAATAGCTCAGCAGAATAAGCACTTCCCTGGCAAGAACAAGGGTCTGAGTTCAATCCTTGGTTAAAAAAAAAAAAGAAAAAAAAAAAAGAAAAGAAAACACTCATGCAAATTTAATGACTTTTCAAATTACAAGATAGGCTTATTTTTAAATATTTTTGGATTTTTGTGGAAAAATATAATATGTGTTGGAAAACACTAGATAAAATACAGAATACACTTCTAATAATATTAAACTTCTGAAAATTATTGAATGATATAAGTCCATATTTCCCCTTACTTTTCTGTATTCTCTTATTCTTCCACATGTACTATGGATAACAAATCTTGGGCTCTTATGCATTTTACAGTCTGGTTGGTCATTTTTGATTCAACAAATTACAAATCATATTTGACAGTTTAAGAATCTTGCACTTAAATGTTTCTTTCTATAAGCAATGTCTTTGTAATAAGGGCTTGTATTATCTTTTAGGGTGTATGTCTTTCATGAATGGAGCCCACCTATTATTGAAATTATGTGAAAGAAATGCCCAAAATAATATTTGAAATGTTCTTCAGTTTGTCTTCATGTTTCTTAGTTCAAGCGAATCTGATTTTTCCCTACTATTATTATTGCAGGTTGGCACTGCTTGGGAAGGTTCCTTTTATACCAAAATTTCATGCTCTTTATCTCTTATATTTACCATCATGTTTCTTCATTGGTATTCTCTCTGTCTTTGTTTATCAGAATTCATTTCATCCCTTTATTTAATTTTTACCCTCTCATTATTCTTTAGCTAAACAGCCACCTTTAAGAAAACTTTCCTCAGAAAAATTTCTGAGTATCCACAGGGTGACTATTTAATTATAAATTAATTCAAAGGCTCAAAATTGAAGATTTCTAGAAACATTAATTTTAGGCTTTGCTACATAAAAGAGCTTTAAGGAAATTAGTTTTAAAAAACATTCTGTAGCATATTTTTGTGTCCTTAATTCTTAGAATAGTTTTTTCCCCATAGAAGGCTGTTCATAATTTTTTTATATACAATTAAATTCCTGAAGCAATTACATATGCTGTGTGCCCAAAGATGAAAAAGAATTATCTTTCCAGTAAATGAGACAGAAGAATGAATAAAACAAGCATAATGTTGGTATTTTCATTTCTTCCTTTATTCTGAATAAAGGAATAATCTCATTGTGTAGAGATAATGGTGGGGAAAGATAAACAAAGATAGCATAGGATGCGTGTTTAGAAGAAGAATACAAGTTGGGATTGCGCACACTATTATATTAGAACTATGGAACCTAACAAAAAGTGCAAATGCATCCCTGAATATTTATTTATTTATTCATTTTTCTCATTAAATTTTTATTTTAATGGGTCTCAAAATTCTGTGACAGATTTTTGTTCAACTTGTTTCCATTAAAAGTTTTGATTTTAAAAACTAATAACTAAAAAACTGCCATATCCCAAAAATAAAATGGTCCACAAAATATTCTCCATTCCTTCTGAAGATTTTATAATGCATTGTTATAGTTAACCAGTCTTTCACGATTAAACTTAAATGGCCAATTGGGAGAAACACTTCTGAGACTGGTCTTCCACCACTGATTAAGACTGGGGTGGCAGGTGACAGGAATAATATTCATTTAGCCTTCCGAGCAGACTTGGTGACCTTGCCAGCTCCAGCAGCCTTCTTATCCATAGTTTTGATGACACCCACAGCAACTATCTGTCTCATCACAGTGAAACACCCCAGAGGTGGGCAGTCAGAGAAGCTCTCGACACACATAGGCTTGCCTGGAACCATGTCAACAATGACATAATCAACAGATTTCAGAAACTTGGGCCCATCTTTCAGCTTCTTACCAACGATTAATCTTTCCTTTAAGCTCAGTAAACTTGCAAGCAGTGTGAGCTGTGTGACAATCCAGGACAGGAGAATACCCAGCACTGATCTAGCCAGGATGGTTCAGGATAATCGCCTGAGCGGTGAAACCATCTCCTTCCATTGGTGGGTCATTTTTGCTGTCACCAGCCACAGTGCCACACCAGACATCTTTGACAGACACGTTCTTGACATTAAAGCTCACATTGTCCCCAGGAAGCTCTTCACTCAAAGCTTCATGATGCATTAGTTTTAGCAGAACCATTTAGCCACCTACTGGTTTTGATTGACATCTTGACAATAGCCATTCTCAAGTTAGATGGAATCTCAGGGTTGTTTTAATTTGCATTTCCTTACTTTTTTAATCTTTTACTTATTTCATTTACTCCTTATGGGGTTTTGTTATGCAGTTCAAACTCACAGTGATCCTCCTGTCTCAGCCTCCCCAGAGCTGGGATTATCGATGACCATGTCTGGTTTTGGTGACCAGAACAAGGACAGCACAGTATGAGATATATGGGATCAAACCCGAGTCCTTGTGCTTGCCAGGTAGGCGCTTAGACCACTGAGCTATGTTCCTAGCAAAAAAGTTTTTATATAATTTTACTGAGAAACAAATAGCAATGAGAATTTCAAAATCTATTAGCATAGTTTCAATTAATTAATACATTGCATATTGTTGTCTTAGTGGTTATTCATTGTACAAGATGCAGACATGATATCCTGTCCACAAAGACTATTAGAACAAATCTTTTTATTCATTGAATTAATAGAATATAACTATGTATCTATCCTAACTATTTTGAATATACAGATACAAAATGGTTATTCATTTGTATTCCCTTTTTATTTCCCAGAAAAAATTTATTTCTTATCCAAGCCACATACCAGTATAGATAGATACAGAACCCTCTGTTTTTGAAGTCACATGGAGCATCAGATACTCATCCATGATTCTTCATGATTGTCTTGGCAGGGAAGAGAGGTGCAACCCATGATCCAGTTACAAATATTTATGACGTATGAAACTTCTCCCATTAGTTACTCAGGCTCAAAGGATGTCAAGTGTAGACATTTCTTGTATATGAAAACAATATTACTGTTCACTGGTACTAAATGCCAATGCAGTATTATATTAATCTGCACATTTGTATTGTCAAAGAAATGACATTTATATCACATTTCATTATTAACTATCAACATGGGGAAATTAAGATATATATGTATAATGTATATGTAACTAATACACTATGTAATTGTGTAACTGTATGTACCACCTTGACTTGGTCACATGATATGCAACATGAGACTAATATTAGAATTATTAAAGAAAGGAAATTGCATTTCTCAATCTGGATGAGTCTCATTCAGTCCACTGACCCAACATAAGTCACAAAATGACAGAATAACATAAAAGTAGTCTCCCTATTTCTAATGGTCTTTGAGATTTTTGGACTCAGTTTACCTTTAAATTAAAATAAATATGTGCATGCGCACACACAGAATGTTCCCTTTGGATTCTTTTTCTGGAGATCTGAAACTGATCCAGACTTCGAAACTACAGATTTAAGAGAAAAAAAAAAGGCAAATGATCAGTGTTCTCATTTGGTTCTTGAGCTTCTGGAACTCTGCATCCTCATTAGGGTTAAAGATTTCAGTGGCCCCACTCCTAATGGTAAAGAGAGCACAGATGAATTAATCTGACAACAGAGTTGTGTAAAATATTTCTATTGAACACTCTGGTGACCTCTTCTAAGAGCAGGAATCAAGGAGATTCCATTTATAATACTTACAAGTATTTCTGGAAACTAACAAACATAATGAGGCTGACCAATTGCTTCTAATGTAGATGGACAAAGTAATGAAAGGAAAAAATGAGTCTATTGATTCAAATTACTAGATTAAGTGCTGTGTAAATGACCAGATAACTTTTAAAGTGAGCCCTGAAATAAAGCTCTATTTTTGGTTGATATATGGAAGAATTGCACAACATTCTGAGAGTTTTATTCTATAAGTGGATGAATCATAGTGGAAATTGAATTTCAACCCTACAAAGTTACCTACTATCTATATGGAGGAAATGATTGAGGAAAGCAAGGCTGAAGTTAACATGTTAGTGTTTGTGGAGAGAGCAATGAAGGGAGCATTGAGATCTATGATTCCTTAGGTATTAAATGTTGGGTCTTCTAACTGCCAATGGAAATGACCTCTCCAACTCCAGTGGAAGTAGCTTCTTCAAACCCCAATGAAAGCAATTACCCTATTCTCTGTACTGATCCTAGTATCATTAATTGTGGAGATGAATCCTATAGTTACTGAGAAAATTGTAGTGGGATCATTTGGTGAATTTTCAATGCAAGGCAAAGCTTACTCTTCTCAGGATGCATCTCTACAATCTATCTTTTTCTTAAGACTTTTTGAGTCTTAGAACTAAAATCTCAGTTGACCTCTAAAGGTAAGCTTCAAAATATGAGCCATGAGCAAGTATGATGAACTAAAAGAATGTGTGGAGGAGTGGATATCTAGTGTATAGACAATGAACAAACTTAATAAAATTATTTTACTTTCTTATTTTTTTAAGAAATACAAGGCTGGGTAGGTAGCTGGGCCATGGTGATGGCTCAGTGGAATAAGTGCTTCCCTTGCAAGCACAAGGGCCTGCGTTCAATCCCCAGTTCCTCCACCCCCATTAAAAAAAAGAAAGAAAGAAATACAAAAGTGATGGAAAAAATGGCATTAGAAACAATACAAAATTCCACTGAACTAAACAATAGGAGTTCAACAAGGATTACTACATTACATAATGTTATCTTCAAATTAGTTGTTCAGGTTGCCACATATAAATGTGAAAGATTGCTTTAACGAAAAGAGAAAACAAATAATATCAAAAATGTCATAAGAAATTCAAAAGAAAAATATAATAAGAATAAAAAGAAAAAATAAGCATAAACCGCTTCAATTTGAAGATACGGAGAACAGATTAATGTTATTTCTACAGTCCAGCCTCAGGAAGGGCTGTAACAGTTTAGCTCATGAACTGATTTGTGGACCAAAAGGTGGCCCACACTGCGTGTAATGGTAATGGCAGACATTCTTTGATTTCATGTAGAAAAAGCACTCCATGTTTTGGGAAATTTGGAAAGCTGATGTTAATTTCTCAATTACAACCAATGAGAGAATCGAGATAATATATTCTATTAATAATGTGAATGATACATTTGTGAAAAATGGCAGTGGTATCTTGAAATGCTATAGCGTTGTCCTTCTGGAGGCCAGACCTTAATTGGAACGCAGTCAGGCAACTGGGAAACCTAAAAGTAGGAACATTGGATGCAGCCTGGACTGCGCAGCCAACTCCTGCAGCCAGCCTCCAAGGCAAGTGGAATGTGGCTACCATAGTGTTGTTCTGATGAAAGCTTCACTAGGAAGACTTTCAAATTCACATGTTTGTGTGAGAGTATTACAGGTATAGGAGCTAAGGCTTTGGTTATGGTTTGTCTCACAGAGTTCTTGTGCGAGAAGTTTTGTTCCATAGTAGCAATGTTTAAACTTTTAAAAGGTAGAGATAAGCAGAAGGTAGTTACTCCATGGCACCATCACTCACAGCAGGAATTAACTCTAGTGTCAGTGAGTGAGTTTGCTCTAGCAAGGGTAAGTTGTTACAATGCAAGGCCATCTTTTCTTGTCCCTTTCTGCATACTGCTGCCTATTGTCCTGTTTCTACTCTTCACTCTTATGCAACTGTGGGCTGACATAAAGCAGCTTGCCGTGAGAACTCTGAAAGAAACAAGTCTGCCTTTTTCTGTAATTTCTGTTCATTTTTTTCAGCACTATGGATCAAATTGTGGCACTCATATATGCTACACAAGTGTTCTACTACTGAACTGCAGCCCCAGTCTCTATCTCTCTCCACCCTTTTTAAGTGTTCAGGCATTTTTACAGCAACCAATATTAATCACAATAGATCTTACTAATTTTTAGAGTGCTGCCAAGTTTTTTATTTGCTTTTGAAATGAGCACCCTACTAATTCTTATTTGTGACTAACACATAGAAACAACTCAGGGGAACAAGAGTATGAACTTTTGAAGAGGAGATTGTTAAAACAGACAAGACCCCTCAAATTTACTTTCAGAGTAAAACTACTTTACAGAACCAGGACTCTTCCATGAAGGGAACTATAGCTTTTCATTAGGGTAATTATGCAGCAATAAGTGGTCCTTTCAAATCGGACTTCTGGATCCTGGTTCCATACTCAACTTAATTCTACCTGATCGAAATATCTCCATGGTACTTCAGTCAGAAAGGAAGTTATACAGGCCAGGTGATTAGTGGGTTTTACTTTAGATGCATGTCTCCACGGCACAAATGAGTCTCTGAGATGATTTCATGTTGCTCTCGTCACACCAGAATATATTGTTGGAAAAGATTGTCAGTTGGAAGAGGGACCACATGGCTTCTTATGCTTTAGAGTGAAGATTATTGTGGCAGAATAGGTGATCGGGAAATGACTAGAAATTCCTCTGCTTAGCTAAATAGTAAGAAAGAACAATGCCACATTTCTGGAAGAAATTCAGTTATACTATCTATAATTTGAAAAATGCTAATGTAAGGATTCCCACCATATCTTTATTCAACTCACCTATTCAGCTTGTGCAGGAAACAGATGGGACTGGGAAGATGACAGTGGATTATCACAAGTCTAGCCAGATGGTGATTCCAATTGCAGCTGTACCAGATGTGGTTTCAATGGTTCAGTAAATCTTCATATCTCCTTATATTGGCATATAGCCACTGAATAAGTAAATGCCATTTTTCTAAATCCATTACTAACAAAATGACCCATTAGAAGCTGTTTACTTTCGTCTTGTAAAGTCAACAGTACAAATTCCCTGATTCATTTTAGGAATATTTTGACCTCTCAGCCATATTTCATAATTTGCTTTAAAGAGAACTGATCAACTTTCACTTCATAAGCAGCAACATGAATTTATTAAATTGATGCCATTGTTCTTATTATGTCTAAAGAGGAAGCAGTAACAACTCTTCTACTCTTATTTGTTGTTTTATTACATTGCTTTCTATTTATTATGGTGAATATTTTGCACTGAACATTACACTCATTTTTATACCATCTTCATTACTTTGTAAGCTGTGTAGACATGGAGACTATGGGTATTTTAGATCATTATATCCTATCACCATTATCCAGTATAATCATGATATCTAAAATGTTTTAAACATATCTCTGTTGAACAAATGAATCCAAGATCACTAATAATATAGCACAAATTGAAGCAAGTCAATGCATTTCATTATACACACATAAAATAATAGTTTTTCATGCATTGAAAGCTTACTAAATAAAACAATGTCATATGTAGTTACTGATTGGGTACTTTTTTATGGAGAGTTTCAGGAAACTCAGACTCATTCATTGACTCATGAGAAAAGTCTGTAAGTAATTTTTTCGATATCAGGGTGTGGTTTTAACTCTGCCAGTGAAACCTGCTTTTATTTTCACATCCTTAAACAAACACAAAAAATTCCAGGAAAGGAGTAATTTTCATCTGTATTTGTATGTGTTCTGACCTGTAAGTTAGGGAGAAAAGATGAAACAAACTGAATACAAGAGGGAGGATAAAGCATTGCAAGATGAATCAGTTCCATGTGAAGTTTATTTCAGACTGTAAGAATGTGAAGGCAGTGGCTTTTAGATTGAATTTTTTTGTATCTTAGATGTTAATAGAATTGTAAATAATAGTGAACACTCACAAAAATTTTCAGGAAATGGTCAAATGCAAGAAGAAAACATAGCTTTTAATGTGATAAATACTAAAAGGCCTATTGCTAAATATAAATTTGAAATTTTAGACCCATATAAAATCAAAATGTCCTTAAAATAAAATACATTGCTGGTCGTATTGGTAGATTCACATAATAAGGAATATGTTTTCCAATTCCTGACTAAAATTTAGGAAATTTAGTAAAATTTCCGGTACTTTCTTGGTTTGAGCATGACAAGATATGCAGTCTAAAGTGAAGAAAAAATACTATTTTATAAGACAATACAAAATGATAACAAAAAATTAAAAATGATACAGAATTTTATTTAAAAATAATGGAAATTCAACAATGGTTGTTGTATTGCATAGTGCTATCTTCAAATTAGTTGCTTAGATTATCAAATATGAACATTCAAAATTTATTTTAAATAATTATAAGAAATTAAAAAAGATAAGAAAAAATTTAAGCAGTAACTGGTCTGTTTAATAGGCCAGCAGAAATGAGCATTACAATTCTCAAACTATTCTGTATATATACATAAATATGTATATCTTTGCTTTCTTTCTTTTGGCATATTTCCTTACCCTAGTTTTTCCTTCCTCCTGAGCAGATTCTTTCCCTTTCACAGTATCTATTGTTCCTTTCAGATTTTATTTACTCTTTCAGGTTCTTATACTAGCAAGACAATATTATGTTTACAGAAGCAGGTCTGATTTATTTTACTTACCAGTATGATCTCTAGTTGCATTCATTTACCTGTAAAAGCTTCAAATTTATCATGTCTTTTTAGCTGAGTAATATTCTACTGTGTAAAAATATTACATCTTTTATATCCATTCCTTAGTTGATGGGCATTTAGATTGTTTCTATAATATGACTGTGACAAATTGTGCTGCAATAGACATGAGGACACATACATTGCTGTGGTCTGATGCTTTCAGTTTTTTGGGAAAAACAAGTAGGAAGCAAATAGCTAGATTGAATGGGAATGTAATCCTAGCTTTGTGAGGAAACTCCATTCTGATTTCCTTAATGGTTGTACCAGCCTGCACTGCCATCAACGTGCAGAAGTATTCCTTTTTCCCCACAGCCCCTCCAGCATTTGTTACTGTTGACTTCTGGACAGCCATCTTTTGTTGGGTGAGATGGAATCTCAGTGATGTTTTAATTCTGTCTCTTGAATGACCAATGATGTTGAATATTTTTTCATATATTTACTTGCCATTTGTATCATTTCATTTGTGATGTATATGTATATTCATCTCAAATGTGCAGTTTTAGATTGGGTCTTTGAATTTGGGGGGGCCCTGATATTTGAAAATTCTTTATATGTTCTAGATAGAAGTCCTTTGTCTGAGGGATAATCATCTATAATTTTTTTCCCAAAACATGGTTTTATAAAATCGTTTCTGCTGCCTTACTCTGTAATCAACAAAAATTTATAATGTCCCGTTGACTTGTTTAGATTTTGGAAACAAATTCTTATCTGCATGTGTTAATCTGGTACAATCATGTGGAAGTGTTAGCAGCAAAGAGAGAGGGCTTGTAGAGCCAATAACAAATTAATACATGTGTCTTGTTGTTCACTGTCTTAGAATTTTGAAGAAGGTCTTATCATTATCTGTAAATACATCTTATCCTTTCTCTTTCACTTACTACTGGACCTGAGAAGAAACTGAACAGTGAAATACATACCACGAAGCTATCATGTAACCATAGCTATCACATTACCGAGTTCAATAAATCATATACATGGGCCTGCACATCTGCATCATAACTTCAAACTGAGGTAGTCTATGTGTGGTCAAAGGCAATGCATCCCTGAAAGTGTTATGGGTATATTACATTAGACAGGCTCAAAATAACCATTGTTCTCACTCATAATATGGTCCTACTCTTTTAACCACACTTAAAATCTGAGATTTTTTAAAAGATTCATTTACAGGAGGGAAGAAATAATATCCACGCAGTTTCTAGATGGTTCTCCATGATGTTTATGTATCATCCTAGAAAGGACAGCTTCTGTACTTTGTTTCGTTTCTGGAACTTTCTTGGAGGACAATGGTGAAGGGAAATCTTCCAGTGGGCAGACATTCAAGTAATACAAGTGACTGATAAATTTTCTTAAAGAGAAAATTAGTCAGATTTGTGATACATACTAGTTCATGGGCCATAATTAATAGCTTTGTCGAGTATACCTTGAGGCTTGGGTGGTACATGACTAGAAAACTGAGGGCAAGAAATTTGGTGAGTAGATTTACTACCAGATCACTGAATGGGAAAACATTGTCAAGCTGTTATTCCTTTTGTCTCATGTGAACTGTGAATAATTATTAAGTAGTGATCCCATCAGAAAAAAATTTAATAATTACAGTGGTATGAGGATCCTTTCTCTGTTTACCAGTTAGCCTTACTCACCAACTACCCCTGTAGCTCAGTGACATGAAGAAAAAAAATGTTTGCCAACTTTTGGTCACTGGAACAAAATACCTGAGGAAAGCTATTTGACAGTGGAAAGGTCTATTTTGGCTCAGACTTTTAGAGATTTAAGTACAGGTATTTTTATGAGGCAGCATATCACCACAATGGAAGGGCACGACAGAGGAAGCCGTTCATATCATGGCCTCTGAGAAGCAGATAGTGAGAGTCCCTGTGATGTCAGGCTGCTTCCTTCTTCCATTCCTTTTCCATCTCAGGCACCAGTGCATTGGATGATACTGTCCATGTACAGTGCAGTTTTTCATCCTCAGTTTGCTACCCATATGCTATTCACTTCTACACATATCATCACAGATACATCCAGAAGTGGTTTTGTTAATTGTTTAGACGTTTTCTATCACTAGTCACACTAACAATCACCATAGAGTTTGCGGAGGCAATTACAAAGGCTATGCATGAGGTTAGTATCACAACTTCTTACAAGGCCGAGCTTGCATATTATCCCTAGTGTTTTCCAATCTGTCAGCATCAGAAATCAACACATATACCCTTAAATGGTAGCACTTCTCAGCGTAACCAGTCAGCCACTTGTTACACTAGGGCCACACTGTCAGGGAAAGGAATATGTTTGGTTTTTTTCCTTATTGGAACTGACACTTACTGTGAATGCAAACTAGCATTTCCTGAATGTAGTATGTCTGCTAAAACTACCACTCATTGACTTATAGAATGATCTATCAATTTCATGTTAGTCCATGAAATACTATTTCCCATCAAAGGTGTGGTCTGCAAAAAAGTAAGTATGAGACATGCCAGTAGAACTAAATGGTCATACCTTGATTCCAATACTCTTTAATCTGACATATGAAATGGTCTTTAAACACTCATAGAACACCAGCTAGGTGTTAATACTTGCAACATTCAGACAAGGCTCTCATTAGGCTTTATGTTTTGTAAAGCAGCTCTGCTATACGATGTCACTTCTCCTACTGATAGTGTCTTACTTCAGGCTGGAAAAACAATGTGCTAGTTTACTAAAGAATAGTGGAAAACTATTTCTCATAGTTCTGGAGGCTGAAGATATGAGATAGGATACCATAACCATCAAGTTTAAATTAAAGCTCTCTTTCTTGCTACACGGGTTTGTCTTCCAAATGCTGGGATTACAGGTGCACTCTACCAATCCTAGGCTCCATTGCTATGTTAGCATGCCCCAAGGATGAGGCTGGCACAGCACAATGGGGATCGAACCCCTGTGCATGCCTCTACCTAAGCAGATGCTTTAATCTGCTGAGTTATCTGGCTAGACCCACTGGTGTCTTCATGAAAAGATATTAGTCTTTTTCAGGGAAGTTTTATGGTAATGAAGTAATCATTGTCCATGTACCTTACACACAACTGTAACACTGGAAACATTATTTCAACGTGAATGTTAGGGAAGACAAATCACTGTAATGCAGCCAGTCCAAGAATTACTGTTACTCCTATTAATTCAGTAGCAAATATTTTACTTTCTGATTCCTTGAATTCATGGGTTTAATACTTAAATAAGGAAAGTGGCACTTCCATTAGGGTATTATACACTGTGTGAATAGTCACTCCTCTTGGGAAACAACTTTTTGAAATTCTCCAGCTTTAAAATGGAAAGCTCATGCATGCAAATACGGAAAATACAGTAGTTGAACTGTTGTTAAAAAGAGTGTTGGAAATTTAGAAGAAAAAGATTGTAAAATTCTCTACCAATCAATGGAATAATCTACTTATCCGATACCCACAATCCATTTCAACACATCCTAGATCTGCATGTCTCTGAAACATCCCACATATGGGCCCGCAAAGTTTTGGGCACACACGTCAGTCCAACCCCTAACTTTCTAACACTGCCTCCAGAAGACTCAGGCATATTCTTTTAGGCAAAATGCATTTAACCTCTCTCTAAGGATTGCCCAAATCTTAATAGTTTCAGTATACTAAAAACACTAAATCAAAACTCTGAGTTTTAAGGCTGTTACCTGTGACTCCCAGTAAAAATGCAAAGATATTTAAATAATTCCAGCACACAATAGTACAAGAGGAGCATTTCCATTCCAAAAGTTACAAATACAGCAACATAAAGAAAGGAAACAAAAGCAAGTCCAAAATCCATCAGGGGAAACATTAAATCTCTAGGTCCACGTGCAGTATCCAGTGCAAGCTTTAACAGCTTCACCTCTGTAGCCCTGTTGGTCTTCATAGCACTCATGGCTTTTCTCTTGGGTCAGGTTTGCTCAATCCTTGCAGATTTCCTCAGATGATCCCCTTTTATGACTTCTCTAATCTTACAGGGTCTCCAATGAACATTCAGCTTTACATTCATAGCTTCATACAATAACCTTAGGTAGTTAGGGGCAAACTGCCTGACCCCCAGCCTTCTTCAGTCTGGTTGGAACTCTCCTTCAGACCACGAATCTTCACTCACTTCAGGTGTATTTTTAAAAATATTTATTTATTTATGTCTTGGTGGAACCAGGGATTGACCTCAGGCCCTTGCACTTGCCAGGGGTGTTCTTATTCTACTGAGCCATCTCCTTGGCCTTAATTCATGCATCCTTAAGATGAGAAAGGAAGTGACTGACATGGCTTTCACTGAAGAAAAGAAAAGGAATGTTTTGCCTTTAGTGTAGCATCTAACAATATCTACAGTTCAATACCTATTCAATACAATACCCTCCAATACGCTTCATATATCTGATTTCATATGTAGAACTAAAGCTGCAAGTGGCATTTATACTGCAAAGCTATTGTGATCAAAACAGCATGCTACTGGCAACAAAACAACAACAACAACAACAGACCTGAGGATCAATGGGACAGAGTAGAAGATCCAGAAACAACTCCAAAAATATTCAAATTTTTAACTTTGAAAAAGGAACAGGTGCATTCACTGGACAAAAGACAGCCTCTTTAGTAAATAAAGCTGGAAAAACTGGCTTTCTACATGCTAATAACTAAAACTATATCTCTGTTTATCACCAGGAACTAAACTAAAATTATGGATTAAAGATAAAAATATTTAGAAAAAAGGACTGAATCTACTGGAATACACAATGACATAACTTGTGAAAAAAACAGATTTAGGCAAAGATTTCATGAAAAGCAAAACCCAACTGCATAAGAAATAAAGATGATGAATAAATGGGATATCATCTGATTGAAAAGCATTTGAACAACAAAGGAAATCCGCAATAGAGTGACAAGACAACCTGCAAATTGGGGAAAAATTTATCCAGTTGTCCCAGGTACAAGAGACTAATATCTAGCACATCTAAAGAATTGAAAACATTCAGACCTCAGAATTTAAAGAACCAATCTAAAATGAGCACCTAAGATGAATATACACTTCTTAGAGAATCAACCACAATGGTAAATCTTTCTCTCTGTCTCTGTCTCTGTTCTGTCTGTCTCTCTCTCTTTCTAGCTCAATGCAAGTTTATTGCCATGGGTCATTTGAGTGATATAAATTAAAACAATGCTGAGGTTACTTAAAACTCCATCAAGGGTGACTATTATTATGGTATCAAACAATAACAAATGCTTGAGGGGCTGCAGCAAAGAGATACCCTTCTCCACTGTTGGTGGGAGTACAAACTGGTGCAACCACTGTGGAAATCAGTGTGCAGGTTCTTCAAAACTTAGTATTAGGGGTCTATTTAGCTCGGCTATTTGTCCTCTGGGTAATTTTCCAGAAGAATTAAAAAATATATCATGTTTATAGAGCATAATTTTTAATAGCTAAAACTTGGAAACTATCCAAATGTCCGTTAATTGAAGAGTAGATTAGAAAAGATGGCTTTTTTTTATACAATGGAGGAGTATTCAACTGTAAAGAAGGATAAATTTGAGACATTTCTAGGTAAATGGATACACCTTGATATCATACTGCTAAGTGAAACAAATCAGTCACACATGTGTATTACATTGTTTTTGTAATGTGAGAAACTAAAGATGCAAATAAGTACTGAAATGTATAATAGGTATTTAAAATAGGAGGAGATGATCAAAGAAGAGAACTAGAAGGGCGGAAGGTGGATGAAGGAATAGAAAAGAAAAAAGATTCAAAAAATGATAAAAACTTCTTAAGGAAGGGAACTAGAGTTTACAAGTGGGGAGGAGTTTGTGGGGAAAAAAGAGTAACTTAATCTCTCATCTAGAATTTCTACTTTTGTACATTTGTGGCAGTAACAAAACACAATGATATAATAATCTTTAGGATGAGAGCTAGGCTAAAATAAAAGTCGTATTTCAATGTCATATTTGACATTTTTATTTTTAAAAAGTCAAAATAATGGAGTCAACTCTCAAAAATCTTTCATGTTTCCTTTTACGATGAGGTATTAAAACTATTTGAAAGCATTTGTCCCCATTGACAATTAAGATTAGGAGCAGCAGTGGACAGTGAGTTATTAGGAAAAATAAGCAGACTTATATAATCTCTGTCATTAAATGTGGAAAACATTTCTTTTTATCCATTTATTTATTTATTCATTTATTTAATTGAAGAACAAATAGCAATAAGACAGTTTCAAGCAAATTAACAGAACAGATTCAATAAATTAATACATTGCAAACTTTTCATAATGCTTTGGTATCGTACAAGGTGCATACATGATATTATACTTACACACATTATTATAGAAGATGTCTCTAATCAGTGAATTAAGAGAGTGTAGCTTTTTACTTCTCTTAATTTTTTATACCTGAATTATATCACAGATTCAATAATTAATACTTTCTACCTTGTTATCTTCCTAGTGTTTGTCCATAGTACTAGAAGCCAACATAATCTTTCCCAACTACTATTAGTGCAAATCTTGCTTCCCATAGAATTATGCAGAAGCACGGCATATTTATCCTAACTGTACTGTTTATGCACACACATCACAGTTCTTCCTTTTTATACCGTTCCCCTCTGGATAGATGTAGTCATTTGGCTGTAGAAGGCCTATGAAATAATAGCTTGCTCCTGGGCTGGGTCTCAGTTATATTCCTTTTGCTGCTGAGACAAAATGCCTAGCATCCAAAATTAATGAAGGAAAGGTTTACGCACGTCACAGTTTGTGGAAGATTCGGTCCATGTTCAGCTGGCTCCAAGGCAGAGTGGCATGGGGCAGAGGGCAGCAGTGCGAGGCACACAGGCGGCAAAGGCACAAGACGGGAGAACACAAGCCTCTTTCCCGGTGTTACGTCGTACACTAGCTACCCGCCCACCCCACTCTGTTCCCTCCTCTTCCACAAGCTGAGCTTGTTCACAAAGCGAGGACCCAGCCCCATGCTGAGTCACTTAGTTGGGTCTTTCTAAGCTTCTCAAGTTAGCACAGCGTATCACCCATGACAGGCTGTTCCAAGGGGCTAAAAGCTCTTATGTGTGGTTGGTGCAAAGTCCATAGGTCATCACAAACCTGCCCACAAATGTTGCTGTTAAACTCTTGCCTTTCTTCCTCTTTTGTTTCCTGACCCACCTGAGATTTTGCTCATACCTGCCTCAGCTGTCATGTAGTGCCTGCTCCAGTGGCCCAGAATTGGGTTTATAGAGCCTGGATTGGAGCCTCCAAGACTGTGTATCAAGAAAAATGTTTTCCTTTTCCTTAATTTAGTTTCAGTACCTTGTTGTAATGATGGAAAGCTGGCACAAACTGTAAATCAATTCTTATCACCATCTAAACATTCAAACTTTCTACTATTGGTCATTATAATTCTTTAGGACGTAAAGACACTGAAACTCCTTCCTTTTTCTTCATCTATGTATCGGATGATGACAAAAAAAAAAAACCCAAAACTTTCTATATCTGAATTATTTGTCTAAGCCTTCAAAATCAAATATATGGACTGATCAGAGAAGATAGATTATATAATATTTTATGCTAATTTTTAAATCACAGAAATTGTGAATACATTATAATTTAACAGCATAATGAGTGAAGTTGCTATTCCAGAGAACTGTCTGAAACATGTCATCCTATGGCTTGCTTTGTTATACACTGGATCAATTAATGTTATTTAAGAATGAAATATGTGAACAAAATTTTGTTGTGAACTATATGGTAATGACTTTTTGGGATTTGTTACCTAATTCATTTTATTGGACTGTTAATTCCAATTAAGATCAATGACAATTTTATTAATATTAAAGTTTGCACCATATTTTAATGATATGAAAATGATATGCTGATATGATTCAACAAAATAAAACTAAATATTTATCGCTAACAAGAACTTAAAAGAAAGCATTTTTTTGTGAATTTACTGGATTTTGGACTCTACTTTGATCAGATTCTGTACACTTTTTATGACCTATAAAATGGATACCATTTTTATCTTTTGGGAATAAATTAGGGCAATGACACGGATTTGGAATCCTCTTTTCCTTTGTCAAGTGAGAACCCCTGGATCTTTTTCTCCTCCTCGGCCTCGAGCTTCTTCCTCAGGAATGGGCCCTCGAGGCTGTGATATGAGTGCTCCCCAGTGAGCTGCCAGCTCCAGTTCTTGCTGCTCCACGCGTTGACAGGAGCTCGGAAGTCTTCCTGAACTGTATGGCTCTGCAGTTCCTTAAGTAAACCTTGTGACATTTGGTGTCATCTTGCCTCACCTCTTGCTTTAAATCTGGAGAGATGTCATGTTTACCATCAAGTACAAAATACATTTGCATCATTTTCTTTAAATAACAAATAATTCTATATTTCTGGGTTCCTTTTTCCAAAGACTAATTTAGTTTTGTGATTTAAATGAATTTCTAAATTTAATATTTTTACTGTGCAAACAAAAATTTTGAATAAAAATAGATATAGCTATAGCTTACAAAACAATTTTAAGCACACTGTCTCACAAGAATCATTATTGCTCAAAAGTATGAAATTTAAGAAAATATTAAAAAGTGTTAGTTTCACTAATGTGTTGATGATATGATTATAATGTATACTTATAGTACATATTTTTTCTTACTGCTTTTTCTTTTACGCAGCTTTTTTCTCACTGCTCAATTTTTTTTTCTTTTGTATTTAAGACAGGATCTAGAGGGTCTCACTGCATAGAGTGGACTCATGGTGATCCAGCTGTTTACAGCCTCCCAAGTGCTGGGATTACAGGTGCATGACCCAAAGCTCAGACCCATTCACCGTCTATGATTGTCCTGGGGCCAGGGCCAGTACAACAGGCTGGGGGATCAAACTCCTCCTCCTCTGTGTCTGCCTAAGCAGGAACTTTCATCCACTGAGCTATTTGGCTAGCCCTGTACTCAAATTTTTGATCTTAGGAAAAAAAAATGTGTGGAAGATATAAAGCATATTTTTTTTACATATTATGTATTTATTAAGATTCTGCTTTTTGGTTTATTAGCTATGTGTTCATAAATATATTTAAACAATGAAGGATTGAGATGTTCAAATTCCTTAAATATATTTTAACATTTTTTTATCCTGACAACAAGTAATATTTCTAATATACAGTATTTGATTCCATAATTAGAGAACGCAATATGCATAAATTTGCATAGAAAAGTTGCATACTTTACTCCTGTCACACATGCAATTGTATGAGTGTGCCTATGCTATGGTTTCACTTTTAAGGGTCTATAAGTTGCAGATTTGATCTGAAGCTCAGGGTGCTACAGGGAAGAGGTAGAACCTTCAAGGCAGGATTCTCGCCAGTGTTTGTGTCATTGGTGGAGTGAGTTGAAGAGGTGCTAGGGTGCTTTTTCGCCCTCAATTGCTGCCTCACCAGAGTAAAGCAAGCAACGAGGCCAATTGATCATGGACAGAAAATGCCAAAACTGTGTGATACAATAACTTTCTTTCATAATATGACTTACTTCAGGTATTTAGTTTAATGAGCTGTTTCCTCAGCTGTTTCCTCATCATTGAGTGCAGTACCTGACATCTACAACTAAGGGATGGAAGAGTTTGTTTGGGCTCATGTTTTAGTATATATCTGGCTGGTTTTAAGGCAGAGTCACAGGACAGAGGAAAAGCTGCTCACACCATGGCAACCAGGGAGTGAAACACCCACTGCCCACCTCTAACCTCAGAGACCCATGTCCCTTGCACAGACCCTGCTTCCTTATGGTGAGTCACCTCCAGCAAGCAGTCCACTTTCCAGACAATCAGTCCTTTGAGAGTCACTCTGGATTTAAAACAAAACAGTCATGGAAAGCCTCCTGCACAATCCATCTTTAAGGATGTTGCTATATCTTATGATAGGATTTTCCCACACAGGTCCAGATGCTAATACCTCAGTTCCCAGTAAATCAGTAATCTGGAGGTGCTGAAAACACTAAGAAGTAGCTCCTCGTAATAGGCCTTTTGAGCAAAGCCATGTCCTTGAAGGGAATAATGGGACACCTCTCCTTTCTCCTTCTGCTTCCTCCTATGAGGTGCATAATTTGCTTTGTCCCTCAGTCCTCAACAGGGTTTACTGCCTTACTCCAAGCACCATATTAGCATGGTGGACTGACCATGGGGTAAACAGCCCAAAACTGAACAAAATTAAATCTTTCCTCTTCCATACTATAGTTAGCCCTGGTATTTGTTACAGTAATGCATATTTGGTGAATCAATTTTGGTACAAAAATGGTATTGGTATTCTGATTATACTTAGGAATATGGTATAATAACTTTGAAACAGGATTGAAAGACTTTGAAGGAGCAGAGTAGTGAACTGCTAGGAGGCTGAAGGCAGAATTTAACCTTACAATTCAGGGGATGTGGGAGATGTTCTGAAGAGTAGAATGTGATAGGAATACAAAAAATAAAGTTAAGATCCTGAGCTTTCAAATGAAATGAAGGAAATGTTTGGAAATAGAGTATGGGCTATGGATCCCTCAGCTAAGTGCTGTAGTTGGGCACTTAATTGTTCTCCAGAGCCTCTATGCTAAAGATTTGGTCTTCAGCTCTTCACTATTGAGAGGGTTAGTGTGAACTTTAGGGAGTGAGCACTAGTAACAAGTCATCTTATTGTTGGGTATACGCCCTAGACAGGCACAATAGAGCTTTTTTCATTTTATATCACATCCCAGCCATGAGGTAACTGGTTCTGCTTCCTCACAGGTTGAAAGGTAGAAAGAATACCTAACCATGGATTTAAACCTCCCACATGGTGGACCAAAATAGTAAAATTTTAGAAAGAGAAAATATATGTCTCTGTGTAAATTTGTAAACTTAGGTGTTTACTACCAGAATTCAAAGTGACTCAGAATAATTATCTGGAATGCCTTCAAAAAGCCCAAGTGTTAAAGACTTAGTCTCCACCTTGGCACCCCCGGCAAGTGGTGGAACAGTTATAAGGTGGGGCTCATGGGGAAAATATAGGTAGTTGGAGGGATGCCCCCAGAGGGGATTGTGGGACCGCATGCTCTTCTTTCTGTCCTGCATTCTGCAAGCCTTAAGGTGGATGATTTTTTTTCTCCTCACATCCCCACCATACGGTGTGTCTTAGTTACTTTTCTCTCATGCTGAAACAGAATACACAACACTTCAAGTTAAAGGAGAAAAAGTTTATTTAGCTTACAGATTGTAGAGGTTGTAGTCCATAATCAGCTGGCTCTAAGGCAGAGTTGCATGGCAGAGGAGCAACTGTTCACACTGGTAGAAGTCAGCAAAATGCAGTGAGAGTGAAAAGGGGAGTGAAGAGAGCAAATGCTTCTTTCACTTCTTGTGTTGTATGCAGGCTACTCGCCTTAGGACAGGTGCAGCACCCACAGCTTCAGTCCCAGCATTCGACACTGAATTGGTCACCAACTCCTGATTCAGATGCCTCTGAAATGCCCACCTTCCATGACCACTTGAGGCTTTGGGGGAAAACAAGACAAAAATGTAACCCTGTACTCTTTGTCATCAGCCCAGAAAGAAAAACCAACCAAGCACCTGCTGACACCTTCACTACCACAAGTCAAAGTAAACCTGTCTCTTAGTAAATTCATTATCTCAGGGATTTGTTCTGGCAGTGGAAACTAAGATTGTTTTCATTAAATTGGACTTTCTATTATATTTAGTTATTACAAAGTGGAATTTCATTTTTTATTTTAAATTGGTTTTTTATGTGTAGTTCCTCAAATATACTGCTTTCAATGATTCATCTTAGGCATAGTTCCAGATGTGTTTACCTTTCATATCTATTTGTTTAATAACATTATCTTCAAAAAACCTAAATAAGCATTCAACTTTGGTAATTTTTTTTTCTGTAAAGCAGCAGATACTAATCATTTTCTGTTTGTAGGCTGTACAGTTCTTGCTGCCACTTTTCAGCTTTGTCCTATCAATGCAAATGCTATTATAGACAATGCATAAAAATGTGACTCCCTTTCAATAGATGCTTACTTGCAAAATTTGGATTTGTCCTGCAACCTTTGCAAACCCCTGTCCTGTCTCACTTAATACCACCTTGCCCATAGATCTCACATCAGGACCTTCAAAAGCTACCTTTCTAGAGCCACAAACCCCAACAGAAAATCTGCATTTTTTCCCCCATAAGAGTTATAGTGTGAAGACTTTCACTTTGCCGTGTTTTTATTAACAAGTATTTCTTTTAAGTCTTTTAGTGTCTCAAGAATTCCTTATTTTTGGAGTAAACTATGTTAACAATGTTTCAGAACCCCAGTGTGGGCAGAACTAGAGAGACACATCACAGAAGTAATCTTTCACAAAATACCCTAGAGTTCTCCAAGGGAAGGTGATAATGACTGAGCTTCCAAATATCAGTGGGAGACAGCACATCGCAAGATAAGGAAATTGTTCTTGGCACCCGTACTGTTTACCTTCCTGACTGGGAGAATCTTTGGACTAGCAATGCTTTTCCAGCAAGCAGGTTGAAAATTCATAGAGGGATGTAGCTGCTGGTGATGGCATTCAGGGGGGAGAAATGGAAAATTTGTTCATCACAAGTTAAACCAACTACACGGTTATTTTCTTCAAGCAACTAGAAAGTTAAAATTATATCAGTAGCTCATAAGATTCAGTGCTGAGATGTCTAGGCTTCTCCTTAGCTTCCTACTGCTCAGATCGCTTGTGTTCCAACCTCCATGATTAAAGTTAAAGCAACGAGAAAGTGTGAGCACTGAGGAATAAGAAAGTACCGTTAGGAGGACAACAGTTCCTAGCCTCTTTCTAAGTTGCCAAAGTGTTGCTGATTGTCCTTGCATAGGACATAGGAAGACACCACTGCGAGCCTGGTACACAGAACATACTATCAACAATGGGCTGGCTGAGCACTGATCAATAAGGCAGCAGTAGAAACAGTACGTGGAGGATGTAAGCGCCAACAGCCAACAGAGTTTCACAGCCAACAGAGTTTCAATTGGTGAATGGATCTTTCTTTCTCTTTTGTCTTTTGTCCTTCTCTTCTTCCTTTAATCTTTGGAAAATGAAAATTTTCACTCTTAACAACAAAGGAATCGATTATAAAATGAAAATGGAAATTCATTCTATGTATATGTTGCATAAACATGAAAACTTGTTTTAAAAAACTTAACAGAGCTGGGCATGGTGGCGCATGCCTATAATCCCAGCACTTGGGAGGCTGAGGCAGGAGGATTGTTGTGAGTTCGAGACCAACCTGAGCTACAAAGTGAGCTTAAGGCCAACCTGAACTGTATAGTGAGACCCGTCTCAAAAAGACAAAAAAAAAAAAAAAACTTAACAAATTATACCAAGAATAGATTGCTTAACAGGAAAATAATATTAATTTCTTTCATAATTTAGCAATATATAAGATATTGCCCCTAATTAAGCCAGATACAAGTTTCACATTGATAATATATCTATTTTAAAGAAAAATCTCAATCTTTTAGTAAACTTTATGGAGTTACTATATTAGTTATGTGGAGATACAATGCCAAATAGTGAGAATAATATCATTAAGATAGGATAAAAAGGCATTTTTCTACTCTGCTTATATTCAAATCTGTGATCCACAGTGTATGTCCTATGGTATTGCAGGCAGAGCCAGTGGCCCAGCATACATGAATACTGGGTATAATCTGAAACACTGAAAACAGCAGAGAAAAAACAACCAACCAAACTAAACCAAACAAAACATAAAGCCATGGAATTAGTATTGAAAAGCAAATGAAAGAAAGGAAAATCACAATGATCATTTTATAAAAGTGTTTCACCCCCCACTCAAGCATACTATTGGTAATTTTTCTGCTTATCATTTGTTCAGAATCATAGTCTACAAATTTTCTAAATTTTGAAAAATACTTTTCATCTTTGTAACCATGTTTTTCTGGCTCACATTTTCATGCACTCTGTTTGTTTACTCTGTAGTTTCATTAAATCACGTTTTGCATCGCTTCTCTATAAGTGTTTTACACATTTTCTGACAGCATACGAGGCTGATATGTTGTTTCTTTTTCTACCTGAAAACAATTGTGTTTTCTACAGACTGATTTGTGGGCAGATATTAATTTTCCATTAGAGATTCACATGTATTTGTTGTCATCTGGGTTTATAACAGCGCAATTAGAGCTAAGTGCTGTATAGTTTTTACTGTCTGGAAGCTTTTGTCTGGTGCTGTGAAATTCTATGGTGATGATTATAGGTTTTGATATTGGTTTCCTTGTAGTTGTTTGACTCTGAGGGATGCTTTGAGTTCTGGGAAATATTCCTGTGGTGCTTCTTTGATATTGTTCTTCATTTTTTACTCTATTTCTCTGTGTCCTAACACATTGGAAGGGTCTAACGAGTTCTACTGAGTTTCTTTTTAAAAAAGCACTAAGTCCATTCTTTATGGTTCTGGCTCCAAGGTGAGTTCTAGGGTTAAGATTACAGTTAAGGGGTAAATTCCAGTTGCTGAATCTCTGCATGTTCCAAAGAAATCCTGTCATTGAAATTGGTCCTTTTTATCAACAGTCAGGTGACTTTGTGCTGTACTCAAAGCCATGTGCAGTGCTAGTTAGCCTGTACTATACGGCTGAGGACTTAAGCCACGTTTTAACAAGTGTTTCATGAGAAAAGTTTATGCAAACAATAAGCTTACTGTGAATAAGTCTTCTCTTTTTCTGTGGAAGACATTTGAGGTCTGAGTACCTGACATTCGTCACGTGAGTCCTGTGAAATACTGTGATTGCCCTTCCCTGTATATCCTGTACATTGAGGTTAGAGGGAGCTTCCCTCAAAGATCACAGTTCACATCTGCTGTCACAAGCTTTTAACAGAAAGTTCTAAGCATTTCTGAGATTTCCTGGGAGGGTAAGCAGCATCTTAGCCTTTTTAGGCTATTATGATAAAATAATAGAGATTGATTACCCATAAAAATCAAGAACATGTTGCTAAAAAAAAAATATATATATATATATAGTCCTGATATTCTAGAGGTTGGCAAATCCAAGGTCCAGAGGCTGATGGATATTGTTTCTGATATTAGTTTGTTTCTCATTCATGATTTATTCTCTGTACCTAGACATGGGAGAAGGGGTGAACGTACTTCTTTGAGCTTCTTTCTAAGGACTCTGATCCCACAGATAATGGCAGAGCCGTGTGTCCAGACATCTATCAAAGCCTGCACTCTGAAGATAGTCACAATTTATACTTTCCTGCTTTTCTATACACAGAGTAATTTGTGTACACATTTATTTTCTAAAGTTTTAAGTAAAATAGGACAAGTACAATAACTATGTAGATGTTTGCAATTTTGAAGAATACTACAGTTATCTGACCCCTTCAATAATCAATAAATAACATTATTTATAAAATCTTTGAGTCCCATTGTTATTTCCAGTCCCTGCTTTGCTCATGCTCATGAGCTTTATGCATTCTAGCATGTTATAAGGCTGGATTAAATAAAACATTGTCTTTTGGGAATTATTTCCTTCAAAATAATATTAAAGGACAAGTTTCTGCATTGTTCCATGTATTTGCACTTTTTCCTTTGGTGCTTGAGTACTTAATGTGCTCCCACACTTTTGTGTTCATTGTTTTTTGTTTGTATGGCGTTGAAGACTGAGCCCAGGCCCTTCATGCTGGTCTATGCTCTGGCTTATTTCATTTATTTATTCATTTATTTATTTCTTTATTTAAATTGGGAAAAGCCTCTCTACATTGCTAAGTTACACACCCTGTTTTTAAGCTGTGACATTTTCTTGCCTCAGCCCCTGGGTTGCAAGTTTCTGGCCTGAGCCACTATATCCATTTATGTTTTGATAGAGATGCTGTTTATATATTTTGCCCAGTAAGAAAAGAAACTACTGCGCACATTACAAAGCACTGTTTGCATCCTTTTATATTTTTCTCTCCAGAAATCACCCAAGTCATATTGCTGAGTACCAGGCTAGGCATCTGTGTAATCTACTAAGAAACTACCAAGCTAACTCTCAAAGTAGTTATGCTATTTAACATACCTCGCAACAGTGCGAATATGAGTTTAAATTTCTTCTCCTTCATGTAAAAAGTTAGTATTTCTTTATGTTAAATTTTAGCTATTTAACTGTATCTCTAGTTACAATTAATTGTTTTTCTGATTTACATTTTCTTTATTACTAAAAATTGCTAATATTTTTGTAGATGATGATAAACATTTTGATGCTTTGTTTTTGGAATGCTGTGTTCAGTTCTCTTTCTGATTTTTAGAGTGGTATTTGATACAATGAGATTTGAATATACATTAACTATTTAAAAACAAGTTTCATGTTTTATAGATCATATATTACTATATAATATCTATTATATTATAAATTAATATATATTTATGTGCATATATTTACATTTACATGGGAGATTTCTTGGGGTATGAGCTATTCTATTTTGCTAATTATTTATTTGTAGAAGTTGAGCTCATTCCTAAGTAATAAGGAATAATTCATCATTTTCCAAGTATTTAAAAAAATGGCTTACATTTATATTAATAAGCCATTTCAAGCTATTTAATGTGCATGATGTAAAAATTTACTTAATCTATAAGCCTGTAAGTCAAACTATGTAAATCATATGCATAATGTTAAGCATTTCGATTTACAGAACATTCAGATTAGGAGATCATTATAAGTTTATAAAAATACTAAGAAAACAGAATGAATACACAAAATTTATGTTAATTTTTGAGTTTATGTAGAAATTAACTATATGTAATGTACTTTTATAGAATGATATTAGTTGATTTTGCATAACTTTTATCTTCATCAGCTCAGGAAGTACTGTTACAAAATTTAATCCTATCTGTCAGTTTAATAAAAAATAACAAATGAGAAAGCAAATAGAAATATGACTTAACAGAAATCTCGAAGTGATTCATAATCAAAACACAATGGAAGACTCATGTCTCCTGCTTTAGTCAATATGATACCGCATTGTCCTCACAGGGATTGTGTAATGTTATTTGGCACAAAACATCCTGAAAATATGGTTTTGAGATTATTTCAATAAATTTTTAAACAAATAAAACATTTAACAAACTTTGAATTAGAGTGTTTAAAAACCACACTTACAATCAATGAAACATCCACCTTGTTTTAAAAAAGTACACATTGATAAATTATGAAGGAGAAAACAACGCCTGGAGCTTCCAGACCTGTTTTATTCTTACTATTGCTGTTCTACATAATTGAAACAAACCTCTTTAATTCATCAGACATCAGCATCTCTCAGTTGGGCGCTAAATCACTAAAGTAGGATATTTCCACAATAAGAATAAAGTCTTCGCTTGAACATATCTTTTCTACAACTATGCTTTTTCAACCAAAGGAAAGAAATGTCTTTGAGCTTCTTTCTAAAAACAGTAATCCCACACATGATAGCCAAGCCATTGTGTCTCGGACGTCTCCCAAAGCCTGCACCCTGAAGACAGTCACGTTATATTGTCCTGTTTTTCTATACATAGAGCAAGTTGTGTACACATTTACATTACAAATCTTTAAGTAAAATAGGATATATATAGAATATCTTGTGTCAGACAGTATTTGCTCTCTGTTCTTTATGAAACATGTAAACCAAAATTGTGAATGTTACTTTTAGTTTAATTCATAGATTTTTTTTGATTCATTTTCAAACTCCTTTGTATTAATTGACTATCACTCTGAAAGAAATAGATTGTTTAATTCCTGTTTCCACTCTTCTCATATTCTCAGTTGTGCAATGAAGGACTATTCTTAAATCATTCCCAGCTTAAGGAGGAATGAACAGTGGTGGAGAATCAATCCACAGAGTCATTGTAATTGTAACTGTGTGCTTGAACATGAGTGTTTGCATTGTATGTACTCATTAATATAAATCTAGCTAAACTTTGAAAACACTAACCAAGAACTTTTTCTTCATGTGCTTTCTGTTTTGGAACAGCACACTACCGCATAAGCAATTTACAGAGAAAATAAATGTTGTAATTCTCAACTGTCTAATATCTACCGCATTATCACAGCATGCTGGTGAGAAGATGAAATAAGCCAGGTGTGGGCCCGCCCCCAGGATATGCTGAGACAGTGATTGAGTCTGGGCGTGGTGACGCACATCTGTAATCCCAGGACTTGGGAGGCTATAAACAGGTGGATTGCTATGAGTCCAGTCTAGGGGTGAGATCCTGAACACCCTGTAGACCCTCCTCTAAAATAATACAAAACAAAAAAAAAAAGAAATAAGCTGAAAGATCACACTAGTGGTCTCACACCTTTTGTAACTGGCATGCGTCCCTTCAGGACGGTGAAGCACTCAGGAACTGGATGACCAAAGCTGGCTCTGCTGCCCAAGTGCATTTCATGGGGGATTGAGTTTTCAACACTCGGTTTCAGGGGGATATACTTAAGTCATATCAAATATATGTGCATATAGCAAGACTTTTGATTTATCTCAAGTATGTATCTTAATTTTCTATGTCAAAGTTATGAACAAAACTTTAATAGATTTAAGTTGTGCTGGTGTTTACAACTAGAGTGGTTGCTGAAAGATTTATGACATATACAATTCACATTTCAATATATAAGATCTATATTATCTTTAATGAAAGTCCAAATAGTTCGAAGTTTATATTTAAGGATTTCCTGTATTTAACTAAAGATCAATTTTTATGTACTTGCTATATTGATTGTATGCCTGTGACATACAGAATTAACAAAACCTAGATTTTAATGTAAAATAATAAGCAATGCTGTTGATTACTGTGGTCTCATCTTTAGACCACCATCATTAGCATCACATGAAATCATATTAAAAATGTAAATTCTGAGGACCTACTCAACATGCAATGTATGAGAACATCTGAAAGTTAGTCCAGTCATGTGTTTAATCATGGAGACCTGATAACTGTGATACATCCTTAACTTCATGAATATTTGGCCTACTTAATAAATGAAATTGTTGTTTATCCATAATAAAACATACATGTCCATGTAGGGAACCATAAAAAATTGATTTTCTGTATACATGTCTGAACAAGTTCTATAAGCATTCCAGTTACAAACAGATCAACCTACTTATAATGTACAATGGTGCTAATTTCCCCTTAAAAATCAAGTCATTTTCAGTTTTTCCACCTATGAACAACTTAAGCCGTTTCATTGCTTCTGGCTCTGACTTCTGTTTTAATTTGCCCCTATTCATTTTTATCATAAACTCCCCAAAACACATTTATAATATTTTCCTCTTGAGTGTATATATATATAGTCTTCAAATCTCCATAGTTTCTTTAGAACAATTTTTTTTTTAGCTGTCAGTTTCTAAGACTTTTGTCCCCTCTGCTGCCCTCTCCTCTCTGGTTGGAGAACACTGATTTTTTGGCAGAGATGGATGCTGGGAGCACACCTGCCTAAGGCTGCTGTCATTTCTTCTGCTGAAGAATGATACGATCCAAAATTTTAGAGTTCATGAATTTATTTTTGACCTCTATGTACATTTTCAATCAAATAAATATTGTAGAAGATTAAAATTCTTTCCCTGTGAAAACCTAAGCAACCAAAATAGGAATGGATCTGAAAGCAGAACCTTGCTCAAAGTCTAACTTAGACGACGTTTAATTTTATTGCTGTTTAAGAAGTCAAATTAACATTTGTAGGACTTGATTTGTTCTTATGTACTGTGAATAATCATTTCTGGCTTTTTAGTTGTTGCAAGGCTTTAGATTTAAATTTAGATGAATGATAAGACTCTAGACATCAGAGATATTTCTTCAGTCAAATTAAGAATGGTCGCTCTGTGTGCATATAAATGTTTGACAAAGGCTAGAAAAACACAGAATCCCTTAGGCTATATTCTATCATAAACAAACACTTGATTTCACATTAGTTACCAAGTAATACACTTTTCCCCTAAACTTATTTTATCATAATAATACTGCCAAAGTTAACTCAGTGTATGAATGTTTAAAAAAATATTCTTTATAGTACAAATTATTGCAACTTTTGTCCACATAACCTATATGAAAATTGTCAAGTATAAAGTTAAAGATTAATCACATAGTAAAAATAAAAGACACTGAGCAGTGACCATAAAAGATTTGTTTAATTTTGCTTAACCTTAAAACAGTCTCGTGGACAGGTAATATTCTATATATAAGAAACTCAAAGCATAGAAATATCAAGTGATTTGATCAAGGGTACAAACTTCTAATTGTTATCTAGGATTTAAAAGCTAGCAAGTTATTTCTGGTAGCTGTCCTGAACAAAAGGTGCCCTACTACATTTAATAGTGACAAACCCAAAATTATGAAGACTGACACTGTTGTGATTCTTAGATATAAGTACTATAAACTTATTGTTATAAGGGGCAGCAAAACAGGTCAGTGGATTAAAGAGTCTGAAAGCAGGCGAAGGGGCCGATTGTTCGATTCCCAGTCTTACCATAATGGCTCTGACCCCAGCGTGTGCTGAGACTGGGCATGGTGGCACGCGCCTATAATCGCAGCACTTGGGAGGCTGAAAATAGGCAAATTACTACAAGTGCGATCTAGCAGTGAGACCTTGATTACCCTGTAGACCCCTCCCTAAAATACAGAAACAAAACAAAAAACATTATTGCTATAGTTCCTCATCATAATCAGAAAAACCTTGCAGAAATGCAAAGGGCCAGCAAGATAGCTCAGCGGGCTAAGCGCTTGCTAGGGCAAGCATAGGGCCCAGGGTTAATCTCCAGCACCATATACTGCACCAACCCTACCAGGGCACGCTGAGCCAACCACGGAGATTCAGTGTGGTGACGCACGCCTTTATCCTGGTGCTGAGGAGACTGAATGCAGGAGGATCACTACGAGTCTGAGCTGTGCAGTGAAACCTGTAACAAATACATTTAAAAAGAAAGAACATGCTCAAGCATACAGAGAGACAGAGACCTATGACAGAATTCAGTTGCGGCCGACAAAGGCAGAGCAGCTTGTGATCATAGGGTGTATCTTTGTCTCTTTCAGTATTTTCACATCAATTTGTGAGCCATAATTACTGGTTTAAAGTTCTACTGTTTTTCAGGAAAACTCCAGGTGCTAAGCAACTAATTGTGTTGAAGGGGGATTTAGACAATAGCTCTTGAGTTTCTTTTGGGAATGGATATTGAAGGCTTTGGCCAATCCTGAGAGCTGGTCTTTGAAGGCAGGTCCTTTGAGATAATTTATGTACTTTGGCTTAACACTGGAAAAACCGAAAGAATTTGAGAAATAAAAACCCAAGTTTTTATTAGATTTTTGGCTCAAGGTAAAGAAGAAACAGAGATGTGCTGATTTTCTTCCAAACTGTCTAATCTATTTTCTCTGGAAAGGAAAATAGACAAAGAAATGGGACGACTGCCTTGTCAGAGGCTATAAATGGACTGTTGGCTGAAGTTCCTTCTTTTAAAATCTCTTAGGAATCTGCTAACAGAGAGGAAGGCATAGATAAGCCCAAATAAAAAGTAACTTAATGATTGACTATTTTTTTTCAATTTACTTTCTGCCTTCACTTTTGCTTTCCTTGTGCTACATTAACTCTGACACCAGTGTCTTTTCTTATGAACGTATCTCCACATTAGCACTTCAAGGTCTGTGACAGACTATAGCTTCATGTTAATTTATAGGTCTGAGCACTCTTTGCAAGCTGCTATCATTTCCAAGCCTTTTAAAAATGTCTGTGTGACATTTTCCATGGGAAGACTGACAATGGAGTCAGATTGATTGATTCACGAGAGGGAATAGTTGTGGTATCACATTCCAAACTGGTTTAGAAAGGGAGCAGATAATTTAAAAATATTGCGGTATGAAGACAGGAAACTCAAGAGCTGAGTCCCACATTACATCCACTACTTAACTTGTGAGCTGCATTGCATTTAATGTCCTTTTATGAAATAATATGTAAAGAACAGAAAAAGAAATTTAAAAAAATACAGATGTTGAACAAATAATGTGTTCTCAACATCAAAGCAGCATGTTATATCATAAAGATAAATTACACATTGGTAAATACTTTCATTTATTATTTTCATTTCTGTCCATATATTTCATGCAAACTTGTAAATAACCCCAAATCTTCAAGAATATCTTACCTCTGTACCTTTCAAGAGAGTGCTGACACACTCTGAACAAAGGTTTGCAATCTTTCACGATGTTTTTAGTTTCTGATCATTAACATTTGCCTCTTGGATGATCATGTAAGAAAACAAGCTCACATCTTTCTTTAACTAGGTCCTCTGGGTCTTTGTGTTTGGGCAGCCTTGTAAGATTTACAGCAATGTCCTTTGGCATAACAGGACTTGGCTGTGATTCAAGATGGATTGGCAGTGCAAAGGAAAAAAGAAAACCATTAGGAGTGTAATAGTTGGATTTCCAAGCATTTTTGGAAACATTTATTTTCTACCTTACTTTCACTTTTACAAACTCAGACATGATACTTTGTAATTCTGTCTGAACATAAGCAGTTTTCCATTTATGTCTATTCTTGTAACAAGAAATATGTCTTATTTTACATTTCTAATATTGCAAAAATAAGTGTTGTATTCTAAATTATTTTCCCTATTCTTATTTTGAATAGTTGACCTGGGAAGTTCTTTAATGCTCTGAATCCAGCTGGATGTCAACAACTCAATTCTGACACTATCAAAAGCTGTCTCTTGACTACTAAGCTGGAGGTCTTAGTCCCACAAGATTGCCTATACTTTGGATGCCACCAAGAAATAGGATGCCAGGGTGCCTTCAGTTCTGCTCAGTCAATAAAACCTGGAGTATTTCTGTGTCCTTCACTCCTGCAATGTCTTCTTTTAAAGGGAGTAAAAATTAGAAAATGAACATTAAAAGTGATACAGCATTAAAAACACTATGACTCTGAAACCAATAATGGTTGCTATATCACATATTGTTTTACTTGAAAGGAGTTGTTCAGGTTACCAATTATAGGCATGCAAAATGGATTAAAAAGTTAAGCATTAACTGTTCCTTTCAATAAACCAGTAGACTTCTCCTTTCCCTTATCCCTGTTGTTGTTTCCTTTGGAGCAGTTCATTTGCCTTTCACAACAGCTATTGTACCTTTCAGATTTTATTTACTCTTTAGTGTCTTACACTAGGGAGACTAAGATGTTTACATATACAGTTCTGACTTATTTCACTTAGAAATATGGTCTCTAGTTGCATCCATTTACCTATAAAAGGCTCCGGTTTTTATTTTTATAGCTGTGTAATATTCTATTATATAAAGATATTGTGACTTTTTAAATCCATTTTCAGTTAATGTGCATTTGAGCTATTTCCAAGAGTTAGCCATGACAAATTGTGCTGCTATAAACATGGGTGCATATGTAATGCTGTGGAATGATGTTTTCAATTCTTCTGGAGAAATATTCAGGGTAGGAATAGCTGGGTCAAAGGGGGCCCTTTGATCTTAGTCTTGTGGGGCATCTCCACACTGGTTTCCATGGTGGTTTTACCAGCCTACACTTGTAGCAACAGTGAGGAATGCTCCCTTGATCTTCACAGCCTTGCCAGCATTTGTTGATGCTGATCATGCATTCTTGAGTGAGATGCAATGTCAGCATTGTCCGAATTTTCACTTCTAAGTGACCAATGTCAAAAATATTTTTTGTATATTTATTTTCCATGTGTATTTCTTCATCTGAGATATATATATATTCATCTTGGCTGTTCACTTTTTTGATTGGGTCCTAGAATCTTGCATCCTGGGAATTTTTTCTTTATATATTTTAGATAGAAGTCCTTTGTCTGAGGGACAGTTGAATAAATTTTTTCCCAACTTGTGGGATTTCTTTTTACTCTGCTCATGATTGCTTTCTATGTGCAAAAACTTTTCAATAAGATGAGATCCCAGATTTTATCTTTGTAGCATTTCCCATTCAGTGTAATTTTAGTTTATGAATCCTCTGTCTACCTCTCTGTCTTCAAGATTTCTTCTTACTTTCCCTTCTAATAGGTTGAGTACTTACATTTTAATATTTATATCTTTGATTCATTTTGACTTTAGTGCATGTTGATAGACATAGGTTTGGTTTTAATCTTTAGCATGTGGAAAGCTAGTTTTTTCAGGGATCTCCTGAATTGGCTTATATTTCACTGGTATTATTGATGGAAGTGAGGAAAAACAATTGACTAATCTCAGAGTCAGCTAAGTAGAGTCCACACAGTGAGCAAGGTTTGGGATAGTCTTGCAATTCAAGGAGTCCTATCCCCTTTGAGAATTGCAACCCTCTTCATATCTTTTGTGATCTGTCTGGAAGATCTCAGAAGCTCCTTGTTCAAGACTTTAGATGCTCAGTTTCCAGCATGCTCTTACTTCCATGGCAGTCTTGACTCCCTCTAATTCTTTGCTTTTTCTGGTAACCAGACTACACCATTCCAATTTGGAAGTCCTCTTGCAGAGCCACCTTATTGGAATGAACTGATTAGAAGGTTCATCATCAATATCAAAAGATACTTCTGTCTTTCAGAAAATGTTAAAGCTCTTGCAACCTATGTATCATTAACAAAGAACAAAATATACTTATTTTACTACATTACAAATTATGATCAAAAATATCATGAGGGATGTTACCAACTGCCATCTGGCTCAAAAGCAGGGATCTTCCATAGGGGAAGTAATGGAAGACATTAATGACAATCAATGTCAAGTTTCAACAATGTTGTGGTAAGCTATTGTAACTACAGTTAAGAAGTTTGTTTTTAAAATGCACTGTAAATCATGCACCACAAACTACACATTTCAATGTACTTGGGTGACAGTCAGAAGAGATAAGACTCAAATCCATCGTGATGATTTTAAGACTAAGCTTTAGAGTTCTCCTTCGAAATCTCCCAGTTTTCCTATAACAGAAGTGAGTAAGAAAAGATACAAATTCAAAGTCATTTTGATTGTATTTTTTTTTACCTGTCTGGAATTGTGCAAGTTGACTTTGTACTCTGGTGAACTTAGTTGTCATAATGTCTTATTTTGTAACAAATAATGTGTAGAAATAATGGCCTGAGAAATGAGAAAAGGTTTTTAGCTTCCCTCATGATTATGTCACAGTGTTTCTGGTTGGTATTTTGTGTAAAACAAAAATATCATAGTGTCTTCATCTTCTTTGTTCTATAAACTTTTTACTATGTGTCTTCTGATCTTATTCCTTATCGAAATGTGCGTGAAAGCTAAATGCTTTGAATCTTTCTAGAACCACAAGTCACCCAGGACGAAAGAGCTGATAGTTCACAAAAGAGAACCTTCAGAACTGCTTGATGGAGTGTTGATATTGACAAATGAATGTATGTGAAGTACGAGAGGAATATTCAGGTGGATTCATGGTGCTATATCTTTAACTGTTTAAACATTCACTGAATTTTTATCACTGTCATAATTTGCTATTGCATATCTACTTGAATGGAAAATCTTCCTTTGCATGTATTTTACATATTTATGTCATCTTCAAGAACTTATTTCCTTTTGAGAATTTCTATTTCTACAAATTTATTTGTATATCTTTCTATAGTGTCATTTATTTTCACTGACAAAATAAGGTCTTGATTAATTCATGGTACAGGATCAAGCCCTTTATTAGAAGGCAAATACACTGAAAGATATTATTTCAAAGGTTGTTCTCTTTTTTGTTAATCCTATTCTTTGTGTCTCTTTTTCATCTTGACCTCTCTCTCTTATTCTCTCTGTCTCTGTCTCTCTCATTTTCTCTCTCTCCTACAGTCCTTCTTCTTTTTGGACCACCCCACTCATCCATTTTTTATTGCATAGTTCACACTCCTCCTGTGGAGAATATTATTCTGGTCCACTAGTTTAACAACTGAATCAAAGGCATTTATTTTGCAGAGACTATCACTACTACTAAATTGACATCTCATCTTCTGCAAAGGATATAATTAGAAAATGGTTGTTAAGAAGACTTAAAATTCATTTCAAGCCCAGAAGATACAAGGAGGCAGCAAACTCTTTCATATTTAAAATGTTTAATACATGTTTCATTTTCGAGCTTTGTAATTTTTGAGCTCTTTATCTGTCAGAGAATATTGTAGAACTATTAAGACATGATAAAGTGAACCAAGATCCTTCTGGTACCACAGTGCATCTTTTTGATAATCTTACTCCCCCTTTATTTTTCATTGTTCTCATAGGCAGCTATCTTCCTCTGGCAGATGAAACAAATTATTTAAAACTTAATATAGAAGTCTCTTATCCCCAAATTTCTTTCCTTTCTTGGTGACTTCACACTATGTAAGTGGAAATCAAACCTCTAGACTTTGGTCAAAGTTCAGTTGAGCCAGATAAAACTTCCTCCATTTAAACCTTGAGTAATTCTGGCTAAAATCTGGAATTCCCATCACATGTGAAAGCTTTACATAAACAACCCATACCCTGCTCGCTTGTTCCTCACCATGCAGCCTACTTGCTCAGGTACCACCACTGAAATCAGTCTCATCATTCACCCTCCTTCTTTCTCTGTGAGCCTCTTTTTATCTACAACTCACTTTCTACCTACAGATATCATTTGAATATTTTGTGTTCCTATAAATGTTTATTTGTTGCTAGTTTGGTTTTCAAACTGAAGAATCTAACAGATTCGGGAAGCTTTAAGAAATGGTGTCTAGTGCAGCCTTTAGGCAAATGGAGCATGATTTTGGAAGGAATTTATAGTTTTTCTTGTGGAACCCTGGTTCTTGTGATTTAATTGTAGAAAAAGGCATAGGCCAAACCACTGAGTTATTCTCCTGGGTAGAGAGATAACATTTGCTTCTGTACATATGCATTATCCTCTCTGGAATCTCCACACTATGCAAAGTGTATAATATACAATTTGGAATATTATTCTGTGGAGAATATTCTGAGGTGTTGGTTTAACTTATGCATCTTACAAAGTGATCCTGCTTCACACATTTTAGTATAGTGATGAAAAGCAAGATGCCATAGTTACCTTAATTTATAGAGTTTTCCACTGCATTCATTTTATATAACTAAGTACCAATGGTATGTTTAGTTCTCTCTCCTTTTGTTATTTGCTGGCTTTTTCTCTTCTGTAAACTCATTATTCAGTTTATAGCATCATTCTTGTCATTTTCTCAAGCAGTTCTAGAAGTCTTCTGTCACGTTTTGAGTTTTAAGGCACTCTACACCTTTCAATATCTATTCTGTGGTATTTCTGCAAACTGATTTATTGGTTCTACTTCTACTTAACTAAAATAAACTTTTATTTGGTATATAGTGTCATTAAAATAAGAATATGCTAGAGAAAAATGAAATAGATAAAAATAGAAAGCAAAGCATGTCCATCTTATGGCTAGCCCTTCTTGGTCTTTGGCCCACTCTGGGACATTTATATTTGTAATCCCATGGGTAAGTTATTAGTATCCCATCAAGTTAATTTCAATCTACTACTTCAAGAGCAACTCATAGTGAGAAAAAAGACACTAAAACACATTTATCATTACGGGGAGCCAAGAGGTCCTAAGTAGAGTCATGGTCATGACTAGAGCAAAGGCCTCAATCCAGGGTAGAAGCTGGGTTCTATTCAGTCATAAAGGAGCAGTGGCTTAAGGATGAGTAATTGAGAATGGTGGGAAGTAGGTGGATACTGTGAGGTGGACCAGGTAGGAAACCTACATTTAATGAATATTTTTCTTTTTCTTTCAGGAGTTGCGGAAGAACATTATAAAATTGAATTGATTTGGCATATTCACAACTTACTGTTGAGCTAAATATCTAAACTTTAAGTATTAAAGGGCAATAATAACATAAAAGGATAGATTAAATATATCACAATGATATAAGTTATATGAGTCATAACAAATGTGTTAACAATCAAGTAATTAAAAAAGAAAGGCATAAAATTCCTGAGAGAAAAGCAAAATCAAGTTGGTTGTTCTGATGCAGAACAATTTGGGAAGAGAAGCTGTTTCTGGAATGGAGGGCAGACATGGGTCAGTGTTGTTGATAGCAAAGCCAAGTCATTTTTGCATTTTTCAGGGAGAGACCACCAATATTAACTTCACCAAATGATGGAAACCTGTAAACCCTGCACTGCGTGATGACAAGGTTCATCCTGAAGTGGAGCACTGTAGACCTTAGTCAAAATTCTGATTTGTATGAGGCAATGGGTTGTGTAGATTTACAAACATGTATAATTAAATAGGAACAAATTCTGATGGTACAGGTTTTTGAAAGTAGCAGTTAATCAGTAGGATCCTCAACCTGGTTATATATGCTGTGAACCAATGAACTGCACTGGAGATAGCAAATGTGCAATAGAAGGGTCACACTTGGAATGCCTGTCATTCTGGTCTGCTAAATACAACTTCTTGTCTAGCACAGCTATTATTACCATACTGCCTCACAAGTATAAGTTCTTCATTTATGAGTAATAAATTAAAAAAAAAAGACATAAGAAAAAAATGTCACAGGATGGCCCTGCTACAATGCTGTATATGGTTACATTTCTAAATTTCTGTGTACAAATATGTGTCTATTCCTATTTTTAAAAATTTTTTCCTCATATTCTATAAGGACTTAAAGTTCATACATCAATACTTGATGATGTTGCAAATCATAAAATAATGATTATAATTTACCACAATTTACTATATATTTTCTAAAAAGGGTACAAGAGTTCAAAAGTTACCAAAATTAAGAAATAATAAATGATTGGAGAAAAGGAGGAACAAGCAAAAAAAAGAAGAAAGCACATACATGAGCTAATTAAATTTGTCATACTACTAATTTGTGTTAGTTCACTGAAAAGACAGTTTTGTGCTAATATTGTTTAGACAACTAAATGCCTCTATCTTGTACTGAGTAACTAATTTAAGATAGCAATATATAATGTATTAACCATTGTTACCCTCATATTATCTTGTTTAGAAATTTTATTTTGAAATTGCCTTTATTCTTAAATTAAAATTTAAAATAAGAAAAAAATAACAAATGATTAAACATATGGAAATGGTAATTATCCTGAACTTTCCCTTATGCATTACACACATGCTTCATCTTGTTATACTCTACTCAGTAAATATATATAATTATTAATTTAATTAATACTTTAAGGGCTTGGAGAATAGCTCAGTGGCTAAAGTGAAAGCCTGGCAAGCACATAGTCCTCAGTTCTACTCCTGATACAAAAAAAGAAAAAGAAAGAACTTACAAAATATAGCATAAATGATGAGCAACCTAATACTATTGAATCTGATGAGGAAATAATTTATCTAGAGGTCTCAAGATGAACAAATACAGAACAAAATGTTATTAAAGCAATTTAAAATACTAATATATTTGTCTGCTCTTGTCATAATATTCAAATTCACAATCGAGAGTCATGAGATACAAAAATAGATTTATGATTTCAAGCATACTTTCTAAAGATGAGGGCTGAACACTTTATTTTGTGGAAGAGAAATCCCAACTGTTTCATGCCTACGGTGTCCTGGAATTGCTTGCTGCACTCACTCTAGGGCTTTTGCTTGAAACATCCTCACAGACTGAAGGACTTCTCTCTGAGAGAGCCTCTCTTAGTCTCTATTCACATCTCTCCTTTCCAACCATAGAGCTTCTCTTGTCAAAGCTGAAGGACGAGAAGCCATAAGCTTTAAGTGCTCACACAAGTGCATTCAAAAGCATGAGGGAGTTAATGCCTTCAGGGGCAACCTCCTGCTGGGGAGAAACTCAGAGCTCTTGTTCTCTGCTGCCCAACAGCCCAGAATTGCCACCGTTTTATCAGGGCATTCAGAAGACATTTTTGTGACACTACACAGTTGCCCTTGGTTTCAAAACCTCAATAACATTTCTTTCTTTCCTAAAATGCTTATTCCTTGATTATTGTCTGCAGGATTACACCATGCAGTACTAGGACAGAATTATTTGCATTCTAGACAATTTAGGCTGAGAAATTTCCATTGTAAAATGTTTACAATTTTTAATTAATTTATGTTCTGGGCCTGAACATTGTGGGATATTACGACATTAAAACTGAATTAAAAATCTACTTTTTTGTTCTTTGTAGAAAGTATTATTACAACTTCTGGTTTGTAAAGTCTACTCCTTTGTAAAAATGTCAGTTGCCTGCAAGCCAAAACTAAGCAGAATAACTATACTATTCCTACAAAGTGAACTGCAAGACTTAGCACAGGAGAAGAGGCAAAGAAGAATGTTGTGTACTGGTAAAGGGAACAGTCTAATAAGAACAGACAATGATTAAAAGTAGATGTTTTAGCATATACAGTTAGTCAGGGCAAGAATCCTACCACTTAAGTTCTCATTTTAAAAACCTGATGGAGATTCTCAGGATCATTGCCTTAGCCCTTTAGTGTATATAAATGTATGCTTTTGCCCCTGCCATGTTTCCTTGCTTTTTTCCTTGCCCTCTTTTCATTATATAATCCTTATGTTCTCATTTTCCATTTTTTTAAAATAAAAAATTGTATTTACTTAGAAGCATTGAGAATGTTGACAAAACAGTTTGAACTTTTTTTATTTGCAATTACAAAGTGGCATTCAGTTAACAGAACAATTATTTTGCATAAGCTGCATCAGAGACAACCAAAGATGAAAAACTACCATCCTCATATATAACTAATTTATGCTGCACATTGACAAGAACCTGCTTTAAATTTCCATGCCAATTTTCAGCCCCCATACTGTACCAGGCAAGGTTTGTGGCTATTGAAAATAGCACCAGGATAGGGCTATCTAAAGACACATTCACTGGTATATTAACACACACAAAAAAAGACACTGTACAGTTTAAAAACAAATCTTACACAACCTTACATTTCAATGTTTTATCTTCAAAAGGAGTGAGTTGTGTACAGGGGGATTAAATGCTTTATAGACAAGAAAAAATAACTGCTAGAACCAACTTATTCATCATCATCATCTTGCTCCTCTTCTTCATCCTCCTCCTCTTCATCCTCATCTTCCTCGTCCTCCTCCTCTTCCTTCTTTTTCTTGCTTTTTTCAGCCTTGACAACTCCCTTTTTTGCTGCATCAGGTTTTCCTTTAGCCCGGTAGGCAGCGATATCGTTTTCATACTTCTTCAGCTTAGCAGCCTTCCTCTCCTATGGCTCTTGTCATCTGCTGCCATACGATTCTTGTTGGTGCACAGCACAAATTAGCTATATATGGGGACAGTAGTTTTCCATCTTCAGTTGTCTCTGATGCAGCTTATACAAAATAATTGTTGTTCTATTGACTGAATATCATTCTGTAATTCAAAAAAAAAAAAGTTGCAACTGTTTTCTTGGCATTCTGAATGCTTCTAAGTACATACAATTTTTTTTTATTTAAAAAAACAGAAAGTAACAACTTAAGGATTAATTATTCCACATTTCTCCAAGTTTCTTTGCAACATCACCAATGGAGAGGCTAGGATGTTCTCCTTTGATTTTTTGGGCGATACTCAGAACAGAACAAGAAGAAAACTGAAGGAGGCTTCTTGGGTGCATTGGGATCCTTGAACTTCTTTTTTGTTTCTGCTTTAGGAGGAATATACATTTTCATTTCTCTTCCATAACAAGCCTTGTCCACTTTTGCCATATCTTCAAGTTTTCCTTTTTCTTTAGCAGACATGGTGTTCCACCTCTCTGAGCACGTTTTGGAAAACTCTGAGAAGTTACTGGAAGCACCTGCCTGCTGCCTCTTGTGTTCCTTCCGGCAAGTTTGCACAAAGAATGTGTATGATGACATCTTGACTCTTGGCTTCTTAGGATCTACTTTGCCCATGTTTACTTGCTTTCCTCAGCGAGGTACAGAGTTGCCCGGTGCCTATCTGGCTCTCACTTGCCCCAGTGCTGTCTCTATGAAGCTCAATGTACTGCCTCACTTTCCATTTAGTTGTGTTATACCTTTTAATTTTTGTTTCTTCTTTTGAGTCCTTACACTAGGGAGACTATATGACATTCACACATGTGTGTCTGGTTTATTCCACTTACGAGTATATCTTCAAATGACATCCACTTATATATGAAGACTTCAAGTTTATCATTCTTTATAGCTGGATAATACTCCACTGCAAAAAAAAAGTTTTGCATATTTTTCATTTTGAACCAATGGTGTTTAGACAAGATATCATATCTGCATCTTGTACAACAAATAACTACTAGAAAGACAACAATATGCAATGTATTAAGCATTATACGTGTTCTACTACCCTGTTTTGAAACGGTCTCATTGTTACTAGTTTCTCAATAAAATTAATATAAAAATAAATAAATAAAAATAGATGTTCCTCAGTTCCATTGTATCCAGTGTCATAGAAAAAGGAAGTATGCCAAACTTAAAAGATGAGAAAAATATCACTACTATCATAATTGCTGACTTTTATATCCACTCTCACAAATAGGTCCCCCAGGTAATAAATCAGCAATAAATATTAGAGTTGAACCCCATCATCAAGTAAATTCTTTTAACAGTGTTTTATCCAACAAGAACAATGAAATACATACATACATACATACATACACACACACACACACACACACACACACACACACACACACACACACAATCTTTAGAGCCCAAAGCATGATTAAACAAATACAAAATAATTTATATTGCCAGCATCCCAGTGGTTCACAGCAGAATGAAACTTGAAAGCAATAGTAAAAGAAACCACAAAACCTATAGAAGTACATGAAGATTAAATTCTTCATTCTTTAATAGTCTGTGAGTTGCAGAAGAAATTCAAATGCTCCTAAAATGCAGTAATAGTGGTAATAAAACACCAAAATCTATGAGTCATGAAGGCAACGTTTTAAGAGGGAAGGTTGTGACCTGCATCCGAGAGAGAGCGTGGGTCTCACTCACGTGGGTCGCCTGATAATGAATCTCATGTTTCTAAAAAATACTAAATTTAGGGAAATTGAAAACTTATAAAAGAAAAAATTATGGATATCTGAATAAAAATTCATAAATGTGAGATGAAGAGAATGAGCCAAACTGAAATGAATAAAAAACCTGGAAGGATAAATAAGTCTAATAAACTCTATCCAAGTGTGTCAAAAGAACACTAATTGTTTAATAGTGCAATTCCAAATGCAAAATGTCAAATATAAATGAAAAGGTAAAAATCAAAAAGGCCTTACTGATATTTAGAGAATTACATGATACTTTTAAAGACTTATCTTCTTATGATAGGTGAATCTAGAAGAAATAATTAAATTCTTAGATATATATGAATTTCCAACACTGAAGTAAGAAGATATAGAAACTCTGAATAGATAAATATGAAGGAATGAATTTTAGGCTGTGATAAAACCTCTATTCATTACACAAAGCACAGTATCTGATGGATTTGCTACATAATTTTTCTAGTACTTCAGGGAATAAGGTAGCACCAGTACTCCTTAAAGTCTTCAGTGGAATTTAAAGATAATAAACAAGGCCAAACACACTGTTTCAAGGTAGAATTATCCTGATAAGAAAATCAGACAGGGCATAAATAAATAAATAAATAATCAGCAGCGACAACAGAAAGTATAAGGGCTGATCTCAACTGAATCATATTTGCAAACTTCCGAACAATATTCTTTCAAAGAGAATCATTTAGATGATGCATCATGAACAAATAGGCATCATTCCAGGGATACAAGAATAGTTCAATATATGTAAATCAATAAATGTGATGAATGAAAACAGATGACATAAGCAGAAATAAGGATTAAGGGCTGGGAAGATAGCTCGACAGCTGAAGGACCTACCTGGTGAGCAAAAAGACCTGAGTTGAATCCCCAGCATGCCATGTTTTCCCCAGAGCCCTGAGATCTAGTGCCAGTTCTGAAAGGGCATGGTGGTACACTCCTGTAATCCCAGCACTGGAGAGGCTGAGATAGGAGCATCACTTTGAGTCTAACCATGTAGTGAGAATCTGTACCAAAAACAAACAAACAAAACTAAGGGTTAAATGCACACAATCATGTGTAGATTTCTAAAAAAATCACTTTCAAATTCATGACAATACTCCAAACAGGTAGAGAACCACCTTACCTAAAAAAGATAAAAGTCATTTGTGACAAACCTATTTTTAACACCATGCTAAATGAGGAAAAACTGAAACAATCTACAAAATCAGAAACTAGGAAAGAGAGTCCACTATAACTACTGCTCAGTGGAGTATTCAGAAATTTATCCAGAGCAAACAGGCAAGAAAGAAAGAAATATGAAAGGTGTGTTAATAGGAAAGAAAAGAGTCAAACTCTTCATATTTGTAAATAAGATAGTTTTCCATAAAACAGACACACATACAGACATGCACGCATACACACACTTATCCATAAGAAGACTCTTAAAACATGAATATTAATCAACATGACAGGATATAAAATTACCACAAAATAATCAGTAGTGTTTCTGAGCATCAACATTGAGAACTGCTACTGTATAGATTTAGGATGTCCCCTCAAAAAATGCATGTGCCTGAAAGGTTATTAGATTGTGGGGACACTGTATTGCAAACTGAATTGTACATTAGGAAGCAGGCCTGGTCAGAAATGGCAGCTCCCTTTGGATGAGATGTGCAGGTGTGATATGGGAGAATACACCTTCTTTCTGAGCTCCTCTCCTAAATCTCATGGCATAGGTAGGTTTGTCCTGCCCAGTCATATCAACGATATCATTTAGCCTACAGACCATGGACTATAACTTCTGAAAACATGAGTCAAATAAAACCCTCCCCTCCATTAATATGTGGGTTTCAGGGTCTGTGTGTCAGTGTAGAGACAGAAAAAGTTTTGGTACTACAGAAATAAGGTTGTTGCCATGACTCACCATGGGATCTAAGAACTGTGGAATTGGTTCACAGGGATATTATTTAAACATTTGGAGATATCTGCTACTGACACCTTAGAATGTCATAAGATAAATCAATGGGATATTTAGTTGAAACTTTGAAGAACAGAAAGCTAAAAGAAACATAAATGTTACCAGAGGCCAGACCCAGCATATTTCTCTTGGCAACAGGACACCATTCACAGTTCTCAAGACATGCAGGGGTATACTGTCAGAATATTTGACTACATCTTTCCAATAGCTTGAGACTTTGTAGGAGACTGATATTGTGGTGGATTTATTAATGCTCAACACATAGCACCCTGATGAACTCAATGAACATGGTTCTGTGTAAGTCACCTGATATCATTGGCAAAAAGAGAACAAGGGAGAACTTCTAGGTCTGCTGTGTGAGAGACTTTTCCCCTCTTCCTCCAGATCTGCTGCTCCCCTCCAGACCCAGCACAGCCCGTCCTGTGAATGAGAACTTCAACCACACTATAGGGACAGCTCCAGATTCACCCAACCCAAGGCCCTATGAGTGTGTGGGAGAGCTTCTGCACTGTCCTGCGCTCACTGGACCAAGACTAGGCCCACTGAGCAAGACGGACTTTTCTCCTCATTCTGAAGACCTGTCTTGCCCCTCCAGACCCAGCACAGCCTTCCCTGTGAGTGAGAACATCCACCAACCTCTTGGGAACCCTGCAGACTCTCCAAAGCCCAGGACCAGTGAGTGTGTGTGTGAGAGCTTCTGTGTTCCCCGCCCTCTGCCATAGCCCTCTAGACACAGTGATGGCCTTGCATATAGGTCTGGGGTGAAACCCTTCAGCTGAAGTCCCCTGCAGTGAGACCAGAGTCAAAACCATGCAGCTAATCCAGGAACAGAACATCTTGCCAAAGGGGGCACAACAGGCTGATCTCCATGGGCAGCAAAAGGAAGGAGCTGAGAACAGCAGCCAGACCCAAGCACATACAACTACATGCATTAGAACTTGGTATATTGGTACCTGAATTTCATTAGGTGCTAAGGTTATAACTGCACCAAAGCCCTACACCAAAGGTCACAGGTCAGAGCTATATGAAATAAAAACAAGAAGCAGAATTCAATCTCAGTCCTGGAACCCAACCAGAACAAATGTAGAGGACACTAGCTCAGCTGAAATGTATGAAATAATAGTGTTGGAAGTAAAGAAACAACAGCAGAAATATATAGAGAAATTCAGAGCAGAATTAATTTCTTGAATAAAAAAAGAAATCTTTGAATTCATAGCATCTGAAGTAAATAATCAAACATAGAAACATGGAGGAAACACAATGCCCAAACAGAACAAGTACAGAGGACACTAGCTCAGCTGAAAAGTATGAATTAATAGTATTGGAAGTAAATAAGCAACAGCAGAAAATTATAGAGCAACTCAGTGCATAAATTATCTCTGTAACGTTTTTTTTTTTTTTTTTTTTTTTTTTGGTGAAACCAGGAATTGAACTCAGGCCCTTGCACTTGCTAGGGAAACAATTACTCCACTAAGCCATCTCCCCAGTCCCTAGAATATATCTCTGAAAAAAAAAAAGAAATCTCTGAATTCATAGCATTAGAAGTAAAGAATCAAATGCAAAAATATATGAAGGAAACCTAACCTGAAAAATAATTCTGTAGCACAAGAATTAATAACTATTTCTAAAGAAGACACTGATAAAAAAAAAATAGAGGTTAGAAAATCATGGATTCCTTGAATGAGCAATACAAGAAAAAATAGGTTGCATGAAGCAGAGTCAAAGAAATGTATAGGAACTTAATATCTCAATCATAAGCCTGTGAAACAGTTTGAAGTGAAAATAGAGCTTCAGAATTTGAAGATGCAGCTGCAGCATCTTCAAGAGAAAAGGTAAGAAAAGAGCTCTTAAAAACAACTAGGATGCAGGAAAAAATAATTCATCCCATGCAAGACGTTGCAAAGATAAACTATGTGAGACTAATAGGCATCAATGAGGAAGAAGGAGAAAATATAAATGATATAAAAAGAATATAGGAAGGAGTAATAGCAGAAAACTTCCCAAATATGGGGCAACATTCTGACATTCAGGAAACTGAAGCATGCAAGATGCAATATAACTTCAATCCAATTAAAAACACACCAAGACATATAGGAGTCAAGATCCCACAAATCCAGCACAAGAACAATATACTGAAAGCCGCTAGAGAAAAGAAGCAAATCACATTAAAAGGAAAGCCCATCAGAATTCTGGCTGACTTCTCTGTACAGGCCATGAAGGCAAGAGCAGCATAGAGCAAAGTACTTTAAGTCCCCTAAGAAAACAAATTCCAGCCCAGACTACTATACCCTGAAAAACTCTCTTTAAAGTTTGATGGAGAAGTGATATACTTACTTATGAAAGAACAACTAAAGAATATCATTTGGACAAAGCCAGGGCTACAGAGACTACTGAAAGATGTTCTAGACAGGGACCAAAATGACCAGAATTCCACCAATGAGAACAAAAGGAACCCACAAAATAGAGTAAACAATTAAGCACAGGAGAAAAAGGGGAGTAAACAACAGCAGGTAAATAATATGTCAACCATAAGTGAACACATCTCAATTATAACCATCAATATAAATGGACTCAATTCACCAATTAAAAGAAATAGACTGGTACAGTAGACTAGGAAACAAAATCCAAAAATATGCTATATAAAAGATACACATTTAACTCATAAAGAAATTCATAGGCTGAAAGTAAAAGGATGGAAAATAATACTTCATGCTGTAACACATCAAAAAAAAAGCAGTGGTAGCAATCCTGTTCTCAGACAGTCTCAACTTCAAACCAAGAATGATCAAACTAAAGGAGGCCATTATATACTGGTTAGGGGAAAAATTCAAGAGGAAGAGGTAACAATCTTAAGTATGTATGTACCAAACACGGGAGCACCCAACTATGAAAGAAAATCTTAATTTGACTTGGAAGTCTAATATGCAATACCACAATCTTAACAGGAGACCTAAACACCCCCTTATCCCAAAAAGATAGGTCAACCAGAAAAAAAATTAGCAAAGTAGCAGAACTGAACCAGAGCCTGGAACAAATGGGCTTGTTCCAGAAAAGACGTAGAATAGAAAAGGCAATCCTGGCCAACAAACGCAAAGAAGGAGGCATAACAATTCCTGACTTGAAATTATACTACAAAGTTACTGTGATAAAACCAGCATGATAGTGACAACAAAATAGACTTGAGGATCAATGCAGTAGACTAGAAGTTGCAGAGGCCTCTACAAATGCATTCAACAACTTGATTTGCAACAAAGGGTCCAAACATGCTTACTAGAAGAAAGGTAGCCTCTTTAATAAATGGTGCTAGAAAAAACTAGCTCTCCACATGCCAAAAGCTAAAACTTGACCCAGGTCTATCACCATGCACTAAGCTAAAGTCAAAATGGACTAAAGATCTAAACATTAAAACAGAAACACACAATTTCCTGAAAGAGAAAGTAGGAAGAAATGTTGCAAACACAGGTGTAGCAAAGAGTTTATGAACAAAAGTCAAATCACATGAGTAATATTTGAAAGAATTAACAACTGGAACCACTTCTTACTGAGAAGTTTTCCACATCAAAAGAAATTACCAACAGGGTGAAAAGGCAACCAACAAATTTCAAAAAGTACTAACTCATAAGCATTCAAACAAAGGTCTGCTCTCTAGAATTTACAAAGAGCTAAAAAAGAGAAGGGCCTCTAAATTTAAAGACTGAGTCCAGAAATGGGCATCCGAGATAAGCACACACTTCTCAGAGGATGAAATTTAAGAAGCAAATAAATATATGAAAAAATGAGCAACCTCACTAGCCATTTGGGAAATGCAAACTAAAACAACACTGAGATACCACACCCCCCCCAGAAAGAGTGTGTATCATAAACAAATCAAATACAACAGATGTTGTAGAGGCTGTGGGAAAAAGGGAATCCTTCTACACAGCTGGTGGGAATGTAGACTGGTACAACCATTAGGGAAATAAATGTGGAGATTCCTTAAAAAACTAGGACTGGAAATCCCATTCAAGCCAACTATCCCCCTACTCAGAATTTTCCTGGAGGAACTGAGAACATCATATCATAGTGATACATGTGCACCTAGGTTTATAGCAGTACAATGTGTGATAGCAAAATCTTGGAAACAACCAAGATGCCTGTCACATGTGGAATGGTTGAAAGAGATGTGCTATTTTTATACAATGGAGTACTACTCAGCTGTAAAGAATGATAAACTTGAAGCCTTCATATTTAAGTGGATGCCACTTAGGGATATACTTATGAGTGAAATAAACCAAACCCACATGTGTAAATATAGTATAGTCTCCCTAATGTAAGGACTCAAAAGAAGAAATACAAATAGAAAGGAATCACACAATTAAAAGGAAAGTGAGAACTAGAGGATTGGACAATGAGGAGAGGGCAAGGAGAAAAGCTTGGAAACATGTAAATGGCTATGGTTGACAATTTCTTTGAATAACTCACTATTGTTGTAGAATGCTGGATTGTGTTGGATTGTGGTGTCGAGTTCAAGCACCTAAGTTAGTTGAATGTCAATGGAGTGCCCACCTTTGACAGGTGTAGACAAAGGAAGGGTTGTAGAAAGAAAAAATCATGATGTGTGTGTATAGACAGTACAGTTGGGATAGATAATGCTGAGCTTCTACATAATCCTATGAGAGGCAAGATCTGCACTAATGGTGGTTGGACAGGATATTATGTCGGCTTCTAGTACTATGGTCATCCACTAGGAAAATAATTATTGAATTTTTGGATATAATTCAGGCATAAAAAATAAGATAAGTAAGCAGCTACACTCTTAATTCACTGATAAGATATCTGCTAAAATAATATCTGTAAATATAATATCCTGTATGCACCTTGTACAATACCAAAACATTATGAAAACAGTTTGCAATGTATTAATTTGTTGAATCTGTATTGTTAAGTTGTCTTGAAACTGTCTGATTGACATTTGTAGTTCAATAAAATAAAAATAAATAAATAAATAAATGTAAAAAAAAAAAAGAAAAAAAGAAAGAAAAGCTTGGAAACATGATGGGCCCAAAACCCTACATTTATACACACTAGATGGGTAAGGCAGTGATCCTGAGAAACATCAGTAGGTTTTTGAAACTAGAAGTTAATTAGTAGGATTCTCACCCTAACTATATACGCTGATACTTGTGACCCAAGCAACTGCACTGAAGATACCAATGTGTAATAGAATCATCATGTTGGGAATGCCTCTCATTCTGATCTTCTAAATATGTATTTCTTGACATGACATACCAAGTATTACTGTACTGTCTTTCAAATATAATTCTTCTTTAATTAATGGTAATAAATGAAAAATAAGGCATAGGGAAAAATGTCACAGGACAGTCTGCTACAATGCTGTATATAGATAGATACATTTCTTCGTAAATATATGTATGTGTTCATTCCTATTTTTTTAAATTGTTTTTTCTTCATGTTCTGTAAGGACTTAAAGTTTAATATCTCAATACATGATGGAAAATACCTGTTCCATGTTATGTCTATGATGTCTGACATTTGGGCAGATAGTGAGGGTAAATTGAACTGCATATGTTGCAGGATAAGAATAAGCTTCTCTTCTGGAGGGTTAGCAACCTAAGTTTGCAGATCAAAAACTGGAGGAAAGGAAGGGCCGCAAAGTCACCCAATGTTTTGGCCCTAGCCTTTCAAGGTCAGTGAAGTCTCAGGACATAGGAGAACCTGTACTGTAACATCATGTCACTCAATTGTGGCCCAAATTTTCTGATCAAAGAGATTCTGGAGCCACAGAGGAATGCAATTGATGATATATAGTGCCTAAGGAGAGTTATGGGGACAGAAAACATTCCCTCAGGCTTTCACAGAGAGAAAATTGGTCAAGCAATAACCATGACTCATCCACGTGGCTGACACTGACAAAAGATCTACGAAGGGTTACAGGATAAAACCTGAGGGTACTTGACTGACCTTATCATATACAAAAGTTACATTTCTTTTATAGGTCTTGTTTATCTTGGTCTTAAGCATATAGGACAGATACAAACTACTTTCTCTTATCTCAATCAGAAAAAAGAATTTTACTAATTGTTTAGACAAGAGATCAATAAACTAATTGTTTAGACTGCATCTTATACTGTGAATAACTACTACAAAGAGAAATGTATGCAATGTATAAATTATTGAAACTGTCCTACAAAACCTGTTTTGTAACTGTCTCATTGCTGTTTCTTTCTCATTAAAATTAATAAAAATATTAAAAAAAGAAAAAAAACTGGAGGAGGAGATTTATTGCTAATGATCCTCCTGGAGAAGCTTATCATGCTAGCATTTCTGATGTGAACTCAGATGTCATTATTGAAGGAGCTCAAGTGATGCTGAGGATGTCTGGGATTCTCTTTTGAAGATCTCTAGTCATTTTTTTAGCATTGCTGCCGGGATCCAGTGCAGATCCCTCAGCCTGTTGACACAAATCTTTCATCCCACTGGCGTAGACTTCTACATTTCAGCACTGGGCTTCAGAACATCCCAGTGCAGATCCTTGATACACACTTTAAGGGAACATTGTCATGGGCTCCAGATCTTCAGCTGGACTTATTCAAACAATACCAATAGTATCTAGGTCTTCTTGGATCTCTATTGTATGAAATGTTTTCTCTTACTCTTCGACATTTGACTCTGGTTGATTTAAATGCAGAAAATATATTTTAATGTATTTTAAAAATTGTGTATCCTCTATTAAATGCATGCCCCTGTAAACTCTGACTACAACAAATGTAAAGAAGGTTATAGACTAGTTAATCTGTTGAAGGAAGTTTCAAGGCAGACCATGAGTGACAGGGATACTTCCGACTGCTATTATCCAGGTTTACTGTGAGATCAAGCAGCAACAAGTGCCTTTGAAATGCTTAGAGTTTATTTTGAAAAAGAAAAAAAAGTCTCAAAATTTGGATCTTTTGAAGAATGCCTCTTGAAAAATGTAGTAATAAAGAGAAGCCAAGCACTCTGCATCTGGACCAAAGTTGGAATGCTTTAAGTGTATCCCAAGAATCAGTATGATCCTACCTCTCACTTCTTCAGGAGTGTAAAAGGATAAAGCTAAATTTCTATGAAATACTTCGTTTTGAGAAGAAAGCTTCAAGGCAGCCTCTATGGCCATACCACACTGAGTGTCTGATCTTGAAAACAAAGCTCCAGGATTCCCTTCTCCAAAAGGGCCACCAAGACAACCAATGCTCCAAGATTTGATTCATACATAGTTCAGAGCTATTGAAGTGCTTCAAGTTCTCTAGTCATGATTCAAAGGGAACCAGCTACTGCTTGAGCTTCCAGAAGAACCTGTGTCATTCACAGGGAGCTGGTTTTATGATCACATAAAGCTCAAGAGATTCCAAAGGCATGAAAGGCTGGTAACTGGCCACTGATAGGGAAAATGAAGCTGAATGAAGTTGGGTGAGTGAAGCCAAAGTGCAATGGATACCCCAAAAGATGCAGACAACACAAATGTAGAACACCTGTGATCACAAATAAGAAGGAGTGAATCTATGAAGGCTGCAATTCACAGTCCCATATCCTTAAGCCCTTGGTACATCTTGCCATGATTTGCTTGGAGTACTGAAGCTATGGGATTTACTATTTGCCCTGTAGTGTTTACATCTAGCTTTGGTCCTATTACTTTCTGCCTATTTCTTTTTAAATGGGATCTTTATCCCACACCATTGTAAGTTGGCTCTGTTTGTCATTCTTTTTTAATTAAATTGAGGCACAGAGCTAAATGTTTACTTTAAATTTCCAAAGAAGCTTTGAACTTGGACTTCTCAACAATGGTGCAGCTATGCAAACTTTGGCAAATCTTCGAGCTGGGTTAAAGTAATATCGCATGAAGAGATGAACAGGAGTCTTTGGGGAGCCAGAGTCAGCAGGTTACATTTTAGATCTGCTATATTTGTGCACTGCTCCACAAAAACTTAATATGCTTAGAAGGTGTTGGATTAGAGCAGTACTGTACTTAGTGTTGAATATACATTGGGGATGGGACCAGTTGGAAGCCTCTGCTAACTGCAGTTTTTGGTTGTAAATATTAATAATGATTCACGTTTAGAAATATAAGTTTCACTGTACATTATGAGAAGAATTTGAACAATCTTATTTTGTTTTTCTTTTAGAAACAGGATCTTACTATATAGTTCTAGCTGGTTTGAACTCTTGTTTTTCCTTTTTTTGTTTTGTTTTCTGTTTTTATGTGGCTGGCTCAACCCCCTCTCAGGCCAGAGCAGGCACAACATGTGGTGCCTGGGATCAATCTGCGGCCCTTGTGTTTGCCTCAGTTTGCCAAACAGGTGCTTTAGACAGCTGACCCATCTCACTGGCCCATGGTTTGAACTCTTAATGAACATACTGCTTCAGTGTCAGGAGAATGGTTTGAACATTTCCTACAATTTGGCTTTTACCTATTTCATACATGATCAAAGCAGAGCTCAGACTTGTGATTGCCTGTGCCTGTTGCTACGACTTAGTTATGTCTCTCTGAATTCATGTGCTCAAACTGAGTCCATAGTGCTCCAGTGTTTGCCAAAGGACTCTGCTTTCAAGGGGGGATAGTGCTAATATGATAGGGTTTACTGATGTCAGTTTACATCTTCTCTTCTACTATTTGACAGCCAACATTCATGACTTCCTTGCTTCTGTCTTCTGCCTTGTGAGGAAGGAGCAAGAATGCCTTCAATGCGCCTATTTTTGTTATGTTGGTTTTAGATAATCTACTACAAAAAAGTGTAAGAAATCAATATCTACTCTGTGTAAATTACCTTCTAGGGTAATCACAATTGTACTAAGAAAATTGCTGAATTATTGAAAGCCTACAAAATAGAGTACCTGCAAAGAATCTCTAAGTGGAAAGTGTTCTTTCTGCCAATTAAATTTTCAGGTATAATTATACATGTATTAAATAGGAGGGAGAGATCACAGTTCTCTTTGGAACTGACATGGTAATGAGAAAGGGGAAAAGAACCATTGATATATGTAGAAAAATTTTCACAGAGCAATATAAACTGCAGCTAAGCCTAGGAAGATGAGACAAAGGATCCATGAGAATAATTGCAAAAACAAATATGGATATTTACATAATATGTTTGAGAGTTCTATTGTGATAAAAATATGATTTTCTTCATGCCAGCAGTGTGTATGCTGCAGATTCTTGAGGCTCCTTAATGTTGAAAAGCCAACTATCTGGAAGCATATAAGATTTTAAGCGCTATTTCAGTGGCAATGAATGTCAGTTGCTTAAAGTGGTAGAAACAGGACTCAGACTGGATATTCCAGGTAAGGAATAGAAGAGAGTGCTTCAGTGATGCTCGCATATCTTTATAGAATCTAAAAAAAATTGTCCTCATCATATGAGAAGCACCTTTTTCAAGGTCTCTAGATAACAGTTCCTAATCTTTTTATTTTTCTCCAAGGCAATTATGCTCTAACTCTCCAGTCGAAAAATAATTTCCCCTGTTATATCATTTGTTACTATATATCTACTTCATTTCTCTTTTCCTAAATTGTTTAGCCTTTAGGTAACAAATTTGCTAGAACAAGAGTTAGTCCTTAATTTGGCACAGTTTGCATAATTTGACACATTATAGAATTGATATATTATAGAATTCTAGCCAAACTAAGGGAAGATACAGGGACATAAGAAAGGAATACCCATAGCTTCTCAGGAGAATGTGTCATTAGTAATGTATTTTGAAATATATATATATATATATATATATATATATATATATATAATCTTTACAAAGACATATATATATGTATGATTGTGATTAAAGAAAGCTAAACCACATTTTTTGATTAACTATACCCTCTGAAAAACTACCCATATTCCTTGCTGTAGGGAGGGTGGTTAGCCTTCTGGTCATTCAGCTCACTCTCTTCCTCCTCCTTACTCACGAAGTTGCACCAGAACTCAGCTACCTATTGCATTCACTTTGTTTCTATGACTGGTCAACTTTCCTCACTTACTTTTACATAGTAGTATGGCTCACTTGCCGTAGTTCTGTTTCTCAGGTTTCATTTTCATTATCACATGCTTATAGTGCACAATGATCACACTCATCTTGGTGAGCTGGCACATGTACACGGCACAGCTTAACTTTTGTCCCCTTCTTCTTCTTCCATCTCCCCTCCTCTATCTCTTTGGCCCATTCTCATTGCAAAACATGTGTCTCCCAATCTCTCTTGTCATCTTTTTTTAAATTTTTCTCTTTGTTTATAATTTGAATTTCTTAGATGAACAAAACCATGTGATACTTAATCCATGTGTCTAATGTCATGGTATATATGCATTTTCTTTCAAATGACTCAAGTTTATCCTTGATGTATGTTATGGTTTGTGTTCAGTGAATCCCCTCAAAGCCTCATGGAGTCATAGCGTGGCTTCTGGAGTTTGTGACTGATTCCTGATCCATTGCTGGGTTGCAGGTGCTATTCCCTAGCCCTGGGGTGAGTAAATTGTACTACAATGTAAGGAGGGGAGAGAGGCCAGCTAGTTGCCTGAGCTGCTGCCATTCCCTTTGCCCTCTGCTCTTTCCCACCCCCAGGAACAGTTGCTTTCTGCCATGTGCCACTTGGCCTTGGAGCCAGCTGAGTATGGACTGAAACCTCCAGTAACTGTGAGCTAAATAAACGTTCCTTCTTTCAAAAAAAAAAGATGATTTTCTGTAAAGCAGCTAGTAAATTTAGTTCAGAGATTTGTATGGAAGTGAATTGATATTTATGTGATACACAAGAAAAATTTCAGTAATGTGGAGGGTGATCTTCCACGTGTGTTGTGATTCTTAAAGAAAATGATTTTTGTAATATTTTCCCAATTCTTTGAAAGTTATTGTGGGAATACAACCATTCAGAATTCTGTTTCAGATATGTATATGAATTTTGTTTAAGAATGCACACACTTCATTATGGTTTGTGTCTAGTTGTCCCCTGAAAGCCTTATGGGGCAGGGGAAGCTCAAGGAGGAGTAATAAGTGGCTTGAGGGGCGGGGCCTTTAAATAACCCTTTTCTTTCCTCATTTTGAGTGTCAGGTATTTGTCCCAGCAATGACAGAAGAGTAACTAAGACAGAATTTGGTACCAGAGAAGTGGGGTCGTTGCTGTTGACCATGTGGATTGAGAGCTCTTGGGAATGGGTGATGGGAAGAGAGAGTTTGGGGATGCTGCCTACAAGAAAAGTGCTGCAATATCTTCAGCTGTTCTGTAGGGGAGATTCTGGTCAGAGCTGACACCAGAAGACTGATAGAAAGCCGACCTGTCAAAACCAGGCTGGGGAGGTTTCTGCTGTGAAGAAGGACTGCATTGGTAGCTGGACTCCAGATCATTTGTGTTTTGGTGTGGCAGAACATTTGTATGAAACTTGCCCATTTCCAGATACTTTGCCTGAGACTCAGATTAACATGGAGGACTGATTAATCTTTCAAAGGAAATATCAAAATAGTCAGATATGGGGCAGTGGCATCGCTATTGTTCGGGACTTTCAGTCAGATTTATGTGAACAACCAAGTGAAAAGATCCCAGAAGGATGATACAAAATGTTGTGAGTTTGGCCAGAAAGAAAGCACCAATAAAACTGTGGAATGCAAATATAGAACTGAGAGGATCTCCAATGGCAAGAAGGAAGAGAGTAGAAAAGATGTCCTGAGGGCATCACAGGAGGTGGCATGCTCTTGTCCTTTGCAGCCTCAGAATCACAAGGGTGAGAGACTTTGCTTTGAGGGAAAGCTCCAGAGCCCCATGTTCCAGAATGGAGGTGGTAGTCACAACATATTACAGAATGGTGCTTGTATAAATAATTTGTTTCTTGGAATGAGGGTCAGAGTGCTCAGCAAGCCAGGTTCTTGATTCTTGCAGCCAAGAGAGAGGAAAGCCTACTACAGCTTCAGCTGGCAGCAGACTTGGCATCATCCAAGTGGCATTGGTTTTAGGCACATGCAGAATGCAGGAATTATGAGGTTAAGAAGGCTTCCACCTAGATTTCAGAAGAAGGCCTGGGACGAGGCCAGGCAGAGTGCCCATGAGTGGGCAGCATGCAAAGGTGTGAGGGAGAAGCCTATTCTGTAGAAACCCCAGAAGTTTGGAAAAGCCATGAAAGTGAATCATCTAAGGGAAATTGAAAAGAAGGAGCAAAGCTAGCCTTGAGAGAAGCCATGGGAGCTATAACCTCCAGAAGTGCCATAAAGGTGGAGCCTCATAGAGCTCCCAACTTGCCACAGATTGCTTTGGATGTTCCACACAGAACTATAGGACTTAATATTTCCCCTGCTGGATTTTAGACTTGTTTTGTCCCCAGTGGTTTGTTTCCTGCTGTGTATACCATTTGGAAGGATAATGCTTATCTTGTACCTTTGAATGCTGGATGTATCTAACTTTTCATTTGTGCAGGGGCTTACAGTTAACAGTTGGTCTCAGATCTTGGAGGAGACTTGAGACTTTGTCTTTTCAGCAATGCTGAAACTGTTGGAATTTTGGCAACTCTAAGAGGTGGACTAAAACACCTTTTGGACAAAGAGATGTGCATGAGCTTTTGGGGTCCAAGGGTGAAATGCTATGGTTTGTGTCTAGTTGTCCTCCAAAAGCCTCACTTTAGTTATGGGGCAGAGGTAGGTGGAGGAGCAATGAGTGGCTTGAGAGGTGTAACCAGACAACCAGGCTGAGGCCAGAGGGGTGGGGCCAGAGAAGTACAAACCATTAAACTGGCTAGCCTGTGCTTTCTCAGAGATGTGGAGAGGGTTATCCTGAACATGGCAAAGCCCCAGCCTCTCCTCCATTTTCTTGAAACCTCCAGTAACTGTGAGCTAAATAAAACTTTATTTCCCTCATTGTGAGTGTCAGGTATTTGTCCAAGCAATGAGAGACAAGTAACTAAGACACATTTATTTTGCTTAAGAAGAAATGTAGTACCATACATTAATATTACAACCAATGGCAGCTCACACAATGTTATTAAACTGTTTAAAATATATTTATATCCAAGTGTGATATGTATCTGACAAAAGACAAAGAAATATATACTGAATACTTTTTGTTTGGTCTTCCCTGTCAACTCTTCATGCCTTTAACGTAATTCATTGCTGGGAAATTGACCACTACATACTGCATATTGGCTACATTGCCTCAGGGATTCAATTAAATACTACAGGTAGGTTAGAAAAAGTATAGTTGTTTATGTATTCTGTCACTCATTTTATTCTGAAGGATTCTACTGAAAGGATTGTATCATTCAAACTAGATAGCTAACAAATAACTGCCATCTAGGATCATCCTAACCATTTTTTACTCTTCTAAGCATGGTGTCATCTTCCTGCTATTGCTAACAGACAGTGGTGTGGGTGTGCTGGAGTAGGAAATACTTTTAGCAACTTGCAATATACAAATGTGGGCACTGCTGCCCTGTCCTGTCTTTATAACTTAAAATTAACCATGGTGACAGTACATATACCGCAGAAGAATAATGCAGCTCTAAAGAAAAGGATCTGTTTATTTGGTTTTCAGGAAAGTTTTTTTTATTTTTATTTATTTATTTATTTATTTATTTATTTTTGCGGTACTGGGGATGGAACTCAGGACCCTGTGTTTGCCAGGCAAGTGCTTATTCTACTGAGCTATCTCTTCAGCCCCAGGAAAGCAAATTTGTAAAATATCTGAATATTTTATTGGGTCAGAGGCTCTATATTTATATAACTCTCCTACCTTTTGTAAAGTGTCTTAAATTGTAGACACATTTATAAAAAATGCTTTGTTAAAAACTTCATAAAGCAATAAATTTAGTATTTTCTTTTGCATTTTCTTGTTGTTCTTATGCATAAATTTAACTAACATATAATTGGTAACACAAATGTCTCCAGGAAACAAATTTTAGAAATACAACTGAAATAGAATCAAACATTTGAGAAATCCATATATAAAAGGGTTTCCAACAAAATCGAACCCTAGGAAACAGAGAATTTGCAGCATCAAAATTCTCAAAATGTCATTGGTATTAGCAAGGGAAGCAATGCAATTAAAAATCTAAGCTTTTAGCGATAACATTTCTTTGGAATTCCATTCTGTTGCTAACAATGATTGCAAAGAATTTTATTTAGTCTAGTTGGCTACTCCTAAGAGCCCTAGAAAGTGTAATTATACCACGACAGAAAGAAAAGCTGTGAAAACCCAACTTAGATGAAAGGGACAATTAGAAATTATAATGGCAGTTTTAAGGAACATTTTACTTGCTTCAGTTGAAGAGAAGATATAGCGGATGACCAACAGCCAAAACTACTGACAAGTGTACACTTGCAGTGTCCATAGAATCTTCAATTCATGAGGCAGTGATGGGGGACTGGGATATGCGAGAAGGAAAATTGGAATGATATAGACAAGCTGAGCATTTTGAATTACCTTTCCCACATTTCCTTCTGTCTTCTTTGCTAGCAAAAGCAAAACTTGAAGCTTTTTCTGAAGGAACTAGACTTTCCCTTATAAAAGACTGTCCATAAATAAACTTGGAAACTATTTGCTCTACAAAAGTCATGAAAAGTGTTCCTCATTACTTTCAGGACTTTGGGACTTGTCTAATATGTGACAAATAGGAACAAATTTGGCTCAAGTGAAAATCTATTTACAGAGAGGTTACAGAAATTCACAGCTTCTGATGACAGGAGTCCAGCAAATGTGCATGTGAGTGTTAGATATTGTGGGGATGGTAGCCAAACAGCAGAATAAAAAGACAGATGTCACCCAATCTTTGCAAAAGTTATTTTTAAAACTGGATCTTGGAATCTAATTTTTTGTTTGAATCTAGCACAAGGGAATGAAGTTGATATATAACAGCTTCTTTGGCTCACTGAATCTTATTTTCAATAGGGAGTTACAGCAATTACTGATCTAAATCTGATTATAATATCAGAACCTTCAAGGTAATATTTTATAAGAGAAAACCAAACCTTTTGTGTAGACTGAAATGTTGCTATTGAAACCTTTCTAGGTGACCTTTGGCCATATCTTCTGTAAGAATCTAAAGATCTTCACCTTGTTACACACTGAGAAAAGCCTTGGTAAGAAACCATCAGCAATTTTAGAATCCTATATGTGCGTTACTTACTGACCAGCATGGATAACAGCATATGATGTAGTGAAAAGCACACGCTCCCTAAATCTCATCAGAGATACTATGATACATGATTGCTATAGGCCAAGTTGCTTGTGCTTGACCTTCAGAGACAAAGTGTATGTAAATGCCTGAATTAAACTCAAGGCAGGAATAGTAATTAAATGTTTAATATGCAGGGATCATCTGTGATGTTTAACAAAGCGTAGGTTCTGAGTGTGAAGACAGATTGACAGCCTACCACGAGGCTGGGCAGTATATAATTAACAGAGAAGTTTTACGGCCATAGAAGAGAGAAAAGTAAGTCAGGTGCCAGATGTGACAGTTTATAATTAATGATTTTTAATTATCAGAATTCTCTACTATTTAAGTAAGTGTTGGAAGTATGACACATGATTTTACCACAATTCCATTCTAACAATTTTAGTGGATTTTTTTTTTACTCATTTCTTTATTTTATACAGGGTCTCTTTATGCAGTTCAGAGTAGTAGTGCCCCTCCTAGCTCAGCCTCCCAGGTGCTGACGTTATAAGTGTGAACTGCCACACTTGGCTTCAGGCCTGGCACAAAGCTCCCAGTTCCATGGGCAACAAGGCATGCAGTACGTGGGATAAAACTCAGGTCCCTGAACTAGCCAGGCTGGAGCTTCGACTGCCAAGCTATCTCCGCAGTCCCTCACTCTACCAGTTCTGTAGGGGGAATTTTAGACATTTAAAGGTGGCAGACTCTTCATCTCAAAAATAGAAAATTAATGAACTAAATGTCCTGTGATTTGCCATAAGGCCTCTGAATGACACTAATACACTTTTATTGTAATCTTAGTTTGACTTTTTTACATTGGATCGAGTGGGATGACAGGTTCATTCTTTGTTTTTCTATTGCTGTAAAGAAACCAACTGTCGATATTTAATAACTAGCAAAACCTCTGATAATTTCTACATAGCAAGCCAAATGGAAAATAAGTATTGTAGTGTGCTACAAGAGTAATGCAAATAAATAAGAATTATGATCTGTCATACTCCAAGATTTGTTAATTGTGTCAGTTAATACCTATGTATATTCCTGGTGATTCCAATCTAGACATTATGCCTTTGGGATCTGAAGAAAAGGAAAAATAAGACACTTAAGTTTTTCAGCTGGGAAAAAGACCAGATATGATGCTGGCAAAGAAGGGGTAAAAGAATTCTCCACAGGTTATCTTTGGAGGGCTTATCTAAAAACATTATTGTACCTTATCTACACTGCATCAGGATATGAGAAACTGATCAACATTGATATTGCCTCAAAAATTTGCCCTAAATTTTCTGTGCATTTGTACCCAGATAGAGTGGTAAAATCAGCAAGATAACTACGTGATGGAGACATGCGGCTTTTTATATTTATTTTCCTGTGCTAAAGTGTTATTTGCTGACTGTATTGCGCTGTGTTTCTTTCTTCCTACTGTCTTTACATCTGAGTAATTGTTCCCTCACCCTAATCTTTCTGGAATAGGGAAGGGAATAGTTTTTCTTTAATACTAGTTCCAGGGCATTGCATTGTTCCTTTGGTATTTTAAGATTACCCAGAGCCCCATAAATAGTAAATTCTTAAACCTCCTAATTTTCCAGTTCGAATTTTCAAATTTTTGGAGGAACAATAATTAACACACTAAATCACTTATCTGTTTAACTAACATATAGATTTACATTTTTGTCCTTCACTTATAATATTTACTCACACAATATTTCTCTAGAATACAGTAATAAAAATATAGAATTCTTAATCTATCTATCTATGTATATTTTTATGTAAGTTCAATTTCATTTGTATGTAGGTGGACATTTTAAAATTAAACTATATGTATATACTTCTCATTTGCATTAATTAAAATTAGAAATATATCACTAGTAATACAACTAAAATATCTTACTAGTAACATACTGAACTACCTTTTATGCTTCAAATTCCACACCTTTTTTGTAAATATTTATGTTTTTCTACTTTAATTGCTTGTTTCTTGCAAAACTTCAACAGAAGTGCAAATATTTGCATGAATTAGGCTTCCTAGAGAAATAGAGAAGAATATGGCAACCTGAAATTAAATTATTTTAATTTGATTTGTTACTTATTAGTGTTTGCTTTAGCTCCTAATCCCAAACAAAATATTTATATTTTTAAATTTATGAGAAGGTCCAATTTCTACAGTATTACTTGTACATGTGTTTCAAGAGTAAAGCAAATAAAAATATTGTTCACTTAATACTTTTTTTACTCCAACCTTTTTGTGAGAAACACCAAAATATATCAGAACAGTTCAGCTTTTTGTTCCAGTCATCTGTTTGGAAAATTCATCACTCACTATGATACTAGATTATCTCTTTTTTCTCACTATTCCAGGTCGACATCATGTGGCAAGAATACTAAAGGGTCAGTGTTCTTTTGGCTTCACTTATGTGCTTGTATCTACCAGACTTTGCCCAGGATTCTTTTGCCATGGAAAAATTTTCTACTGTTATTTCTCCAGTTAAATATTTTTGACTCTTAACTTTAAAAAAAAAACAAAAAACAAAAAACTCTTATCTATTGTCTGTTCACCTCAATCACAGTAATTTTTCTTGCATTCTTAGTGAATACCCTCTTATTTCATTTATGAGATTATTTAGAATATATATGCAGTACCTGTTGAGGGTGCTTGCTAAGCAATGATGAAAAAGGGAAAAATACCCAGGATTATTTTACTTCTAAAGTGTGAGGTGTCAGAATTTTATCAACTCTTTCTTGAACATTTTCCAACATTTTTATATCTCTGATTTCCAAACATATCTTCAAACATATGGCATTTTATAATTTAAGTAGAATATAACTTTTCTTCTTTGTACTATATAATAATATGTGATATATTTCGTGAAAGTGGGACTATGTGAAATTACTGAAATCTTTAAAAGTTTACTTATGTTCCTGGTTGACCAGTCTCTTCCAACTCATTTCTCTCAATATGTTTTGAGATACTGATTAAAAGGAAATTATTTCATTTTATGTTGGTCAGCTCAATAATATAGGCTGTGATTAATTATGGTTGCTTTATTTCAAGATACTCAAAGTACAAAATTAATCAGAATGAAACATAAGAAAGAACTACAGAATTTAAATATATGTATCATAATCAGGGTCAGAAAATTTTAAATGTTTCAAATACTGGATTCAATTTGCATTCAGGGAATGATCTATGACATATGATTAGCTTGTAAATATGCCAATTTACTATTCAAAAAGAGTTATTTTTTCATATGGCAAACATTCATCAACTTGTTGGACTGTATCATCTAATAATATTAAGAAAAATTAAAAGCAAACCAGCATGACTGCGAGATGTCTCCAAACCCAGCCCAGGTCTGGTGTGTGTGTGAGAGATATTATTCCACTCTGCTGTGCCTGGTAGACCCCTCTGGACCCAAACCAGGCCCATTATATTACTGAGACCTTCCTGCCTGTTCTCAGGACCCTCCAGACCCAGCCCAGGCCTGGCACATGAGTGAGACCTTCCTCCCTGCTCTTGGGACCCCTTCAAAGTCAGCCTAAGCACAGTGTATGTGAGGGAAACCTTCTGCTCTGTTATGCCCATCAGACCACTTTGGATGCAGCCCAGGCCCAGTATTATCAGGCAGAATTTAGGTGGACTAACTTAAATACAAATGCCTAAATTAGTATCTACTTAGCTATACAGACATAATGCTTGCTCTTACTGTCTAAAATCCAAACCTGTTAGTTATAAAACTTCATGAACTGTTAAATATAAAAACTCATTATTAGTGTTCCTAATTGTAGTTCTGTAAATGTAAAACTATAATTGCCTTAACTATATAATCTCTCTTGTTCAAGAATTTCGGTAGGTGGTAAGGTTATAACTGCACCAAAGCTCTACACAAAAGATCAGAGCACAGTGCTATACAAAATGACAAAGGGAAGGAGAAAAATGAAATCTCAGGCCCTGAACCCACCCAGAAAAAATGCAGGAGACACTAGCACAGAACAAATTGGGAATCACACAACTGAAATATCTGAATTCCTTGACTCTGAAGTAAAGAAACAACAGAAGAAAGGTATAAAGGAAATCAGATCAGAAATAACCCCTGAAATAAGAAAAGAAATCTCTGAATTAATAGCATTTGAAGTAAAGAATCAACTGCAGAAATATATAGTGGAAATCAGATCAGAAATAATCTCTGAAGACAAAAAGGAAAGGATAACTATATTGAAAGAGTAATAACTGCTTATAAAGACCTCAGTAATAAAAAATTAGAGGAGTATAGAAAAACAATGGAAGCCTTAAATGAGCAACATAGGAAAGAAATACAACCATGAAGCAGAGTCAAGGAGATACAGAGGAACCTAAAATCTCAATCACAAGCTTGCAAAACCTTTGAAACGAAAGTAAAGATAGAGTTTCAGATCTTGAAGACACTGTCACAGCTAGAGAAAAGGTCAGAAATTAACTCTTAAAACCTAGGATGCAGGAAAAAAATAATTCATCATCGGCAAGATGATGCAAACATGAACAATATGAGACTAATAGGCATCGATGAGAAAGAAAGAGTCAATACATATGATATATAAAGACTATGTGCAGAAGTAATAGTAGAAACCTTCCTAAATATGGGGAAACAATCTGAAATTCAGACAACAGAAGCATATATAACTCCAAATAGCATCAACCCAATTAAAAACACAATGAGATATATCATAGTCAAGATCCCAGAAATTCAGCACAAGAATAATATACTAAGAGGTGCTAGAGAAAAACAAATAGATCACATTCAAAGGAAAACCCATCAGAGTAACGGCAGACTTTGAATTCTCCACAAACCATGAATTCAAGAAGAGCATGGATTAGAGTACTTCAAGTCATCTATGGAAAAAAAGTCCAGCCCAGATTACTATACCCTGCAAAACCCTCTCTTAAGTTTGATGGAGAAGTGAAGTATTTCCATGACAAGCAATAATTAAATAATTTTATGATGACAAAGCCAACCTTAAACAGACTACTGAAAGATATTCTAGAGAGGGACAAAAAAGACCAGAACTCCATGAATGAGAAGAGAAAGACCTGTCAAATAAGGCAAAAAAAATAGATGCAGGAGACAAAGGCAGGTAAATAACATGTAAATCATAAGTCAAGATAGCTCAATTATAACCATCAATGTAAATTTGTCATATCAGACAAATTTAATCAATGTTAAAAATCTAATATCCATTACCAGAATCCTAGCAGGATGCTATAACACCACTTTATCCCAAAAAGATATGTCAAGCAGAAAAAATTCAGTAAAGAATTAGCAGAAGTGAGCCAGAAGTAAGAACACCATAACCAGGTAGGATGTATGCTAGGAATGCAAGGATGGTTCAATATACACAAATCTATAAATGTAATACACCATTTCAATAGAGCCACATCTAAAAACCACATGATCATCTCAATTGATGCAGAAAGAGCTTTTGAAAAAGTCCAACACTTATTCATGTTCAAAGTCCTTCAGAAAATTGGAATAAATTGCCTCTACTTCAATGTGATAAAAACCATCTATGAGAACCCAACAGCTAATATAATTCTAAATGGTGGAAAACTAAAATATTTTACTCTCAGATCTGGTACAAGAGAAGGATGTCCTCTATCACCCCTCCTATTCAAAATAGTTCTGGAATCATTACCTAGAGCCATAAGACAAGAGAGAGAAATAAAAGGAATAAGAATATGCAAGGAAGAAGTTTAATTATCATTATTTGCAGATGGAAGACCCCAAAAATCCCCAACCATACGCTACTAGAATTGATACACAAATTGAGTACCATAGCAAGATACAAAGTCAATACCAAAAAGTCGATAGCTTCCTCTACATAGATAACAAACACATTGAGGGGGAAATTAGAAAAATAGTACCTTTTACAATAACGCTGCAGAAAATGAAACACCTTGGAATTTATCTAACTGAAGTAGTCAAAGATCTTTTCATGGAAGATTACAGTACTCTGAAGGAAGAGAATGTAGAAGATCTCAGAAAATGGAAATGTATTCCATGTTCCTGGACAGGAACAACCAAGATTGTGAAGATGGCCATACTCCCAAAATTATAATAGACTTAATATAATCGTTGCCATATCTCCACCAATATACAACACAGACCTAGAGAAATCTAAGTCTAATTCCTAAAATTTATTTGGAACCAAAAAATACTGAGAATAGCGAAAGCAATCCTGAGCAACAAAGACAAGCAGAAATCATTACATTTCCTGACTTGAAATTATACTACAAATGTAGTGTGATTAAATCAGCATCAAACATATTCAGCATCCTTATCTCTGTCAAAGGGTCCAAACATACTCTCTGGAAGAAAGATAGCCTCTTTAACAAATGATGCTAGAAAAACAGGCTCTCTACATGCTGAAAACTAAGATTTGAGTCAGGTTATCAGCTTGCACTAAGCTTAAGTAAAATTGGATAAAAACAGAAACACTGAATCTTCTGGAAGAGAAAGTAGGAGAAACTCTTGAGGACATAGGAATAGGCAAATGTTTAATGAAGCAAAATAAAACTCAACAGGTAACACTTGAAAGGATTAACAACTGGGATCTCCTCTTACTGAGTAGTTTTTGCACATCAAAAGAAATTACTGGGCCGGGTGTGGTGGTGCATGCCTGTAATCCCAGCACTAGGGAGGCTGAGGCAGGGGGATTTCTGTGAGTTTGAGACCAGCCTGAGCTACAAAATGAGCTTAAGCCCAACCTGAACTGCATAGTGAGACCCTGTCTCAAAAAGACAAAAAAAAAGAAATTACCAATAGAGTGAAAAGACAACCCACTAATTTAGAAAATGTCTTCACTGGTAAACACTCAGACAAAGGTCTGCTCTCAGAATTTATAAAGAACTAAGAAAAATTAGGGCCCAAAAAGTTAAAGACACAACCTAGAAAGGGGCATCTGAGATGAACACACACTTCTAAGAGGAAGAAATTCTAGAAGTTAGTAAGTACTTGAAAAAATGCTCCACATCATTAGACATCTGTGAAATGCAAATTAAAACAATACTGAGATACCATCTCACCCCAGAAACAATGGCTATCACAAAGAAATCTACCAACAACAAATGTTGGAGAGGCTGTGGGGGGAAAAGCAATCCTTCTCTACTACTTGTAGGAATATAGAATACTGCAACCATTTGGAAATTGGTGTGGAAACTACTTAAAAAATGAGGACTGGAAATCCCATTCAAACCAGCTATGCCCCTACTAGGAATTTTCCTGGAGGAGCTGAAAACATCATATCATAGTGATATATGTGTTATCTATGTTTATAGCAGCACAATTTGTGATAGTTAAATCTTGTAAGCAACCATAATGCCTGGCACCTAGGAAATGGACAAAAATGATGTATTTTTGTACAACGGAGTATTATTCAGCTATAAAGAATGATACACTCAAAGCCTTCATATAAAGTGGATGCCACTTGAAGATATACTCATATATGAAATAAATCGGACTCATGTGTGTAAATATCACATAGTCTCCCTAGTGTAAGTACTCAAAAGAAGGAATTAAAATTGAAAGGCATAACATAACTAAATGAAAAATGAGAACTTAAGAATTAAACAATGAAGACAGGGCAAGGAGAAAAGCTAGGAAACTTGGCAAGGGCAAAACCATACATTTATATACCCAAGATGACTAAGGCAATGATCCTGAGAATCTCAATCAGACTTTTGAAACTAGCAGTTAATTGGTAGGATTCTTACCCTAACTAAGTATACATGCTAATACCTGTAAGCTAAGCAACTACACTGAAAATATCAATGTGTAATACTAGTGTCATGCTTGTAATCCCAGTTATTCTGGTCTTCTAAAAGCATACTGCTTCTAGTGTCATATCAATTACTGTTATACTCTCAATAAATGTTTGTTTGTTTTTTTTTAAAGGTAATAAATGAAAACAAGAGATAAGGAAAAAAATGTCCTAGGACTGTCCTGCTACAATGTTGTATATGGTTAGGTTTCTAATTTTCTGTGCAAAAATTTGTAATTGGTTATTTCTATTTTTTAACTATTGTTTCATTTTTAATTTTTTTCTTATTGTGTAATGGTTTAGAGTTTAGCATATCAATGACTGATGGAAAATACCTATTGCATGTTATGTCTACTGCATTTGATATTCAGACAGATAGTGTTGCATGCCTTGATTCCTCTCCCTCTGCACTGTGGGCTGTGTCCATCTGCAGCACTTTCAGTTGCTGGCCTCAGACACTAGAGAACCTCTTCTTTTCCTGCAGCAGACATTGGATCTCCTAAGACTGAATTTCATGGCATAGGTGACTACAAGCCTGAGATGAGACAGGACAAGAGGAGAGACCTACATCCCATCCGCAAGGTCAGCTGATTGTTTTCCTAAAAGTATATATTTATGATATGTAACAGTGGCACACCTTTAGCGGAGCCAGTCCGTGGATGGAGTGCACTCTAATCTTACTGCTTCTCCTTTCCTTTATACCTTCCTGTGCCTCCTCATTTTCAGATCTTTTCCCACAGCTACAAAGTCTACCTCCTGTTTCCTACCATGTATATCTTACTTTCTCTTTTAATTGTATGTATTTGGCGTTTCTTATAGGAGAAAACACGTACGTGCTCTTTAACCTTTTGTGCCAGATGTACCATCTCAGTGTGGACTCCTTTTCAGAAAAATGACTCCAGTGTATCCTTCTGTCTGGCTAACTTAGCAAATTTTCCAAGATATAAACTTGCTAATCTACGGCAGTGAAGTTGAAGTTTTCTGAGACTAGAAACCTTCATATGAACTTAGTGAACTTTTTTTTTTTTTTCCATTTATGTGTTTGGTACAGGGTCTCATTGTGCAGCTCGGACTACAAGTGACCCTCCTGTTTTCAGCTTCCTCGGTGCTGAAGTTACAGATGTGCAACACCATGCCCAGACTCCATTATCAACTCAGAGTGCCCTGGCCAGGCTGGTGTGGCATGTGGGACCACGCAGTGAATCCTAGGCCCTGTACTTCCCAAAGCAGGTGCTTCACCTGCTGAGCTATCTAGTGGCTACTTTTAAAGGAGTTTTAAAACATGTTCCAGGCTTAAGTTCAAAGTTAAATATTGGACATTTCCTTTATATCCAAATTTCATGGCTTTGCTAATTCTGTCAAACCGGGTTTATACTAACTATGGTTTTCTTGGATTTATTTAAACTCCATTCATATGAATAATTAAAAAATAAATAGCCAGAGGAAACAGAATTGCTGGAACTATAATGATAGGTCACAAATAATTCTCCTAAAATTAAAATAGGTAAGTATCACATACACAAAATTGAAATGAATAAGCATCCCTGCTCTGCTGGAGGTCTGTCTGGAGGATGTCGGCTTTCCAGATATCTTAAAGGAAGAAACAGAAGTGCTGCAATCTTTAAGAAACACTTACTTAGAAATAATAATGAATCATCTAGACATTGAAGAGTAGATCACACTTAGGCTTCTTTTGTGGAAATGCAAGTGAATGCAAATTGAACACAAGTGCTTTCAGAAACATGAGCTAAGTTCTCATCCATCTATTTCTGCTGCCTGTAGGTTTACCATCACTGAAACTCAAAAGCATAATTTAAGAGAAAAGAAACATAAGATTTCTATGAAATGGTTGTAAGGTAAAATAAAACTAATCTGTATCTCATCTGAAAATCAGAAGGCATAGACTTTCCTTAAAGCATCATAAATAGTGGGAAACATCATAGAAGAGAATCCAATATTTACATCTTTACCTTTGAACTTAAGCCTGGAGCATGTTTTAAAACTCTTTTAGAATTAGGGGTAATATGCAAGCATATGTATATATATATATATATATATATATATATATATATATATATATATATATGACATAGGTAATATATGCTTCACATCATATATATGATATATACATATAGATAGGTGAAATTCAAGTGTGTCAAAACTTGTCAGGATTGTGTCTTGATAAAGCATATTATTCAGAGCACAACATTAGAATACAGTTGATGCACCTAACGTGCTGTACTACTATATACCATACTATCTTAATATGGTTTTGTTTTGTTGTATACACATTTTACACTATTGTAAAGATCAAAGAATGGTGAGTTGAGCAACACAAGAAAGAGATCTTCTGTATGTTCATATAATTTATGGAAAATAAGTAGAGTGAAAAACATATAAATATTACTCACAAAGTAGTGATGAAGAATACGAAATAAATCAGTAAGAAAACCGAGTATAAGACTAAAAAAGCTCTATTCTGAAAGATAAAATCATTGCTTATAAAACTATTGAAGTCTAAGACAATACAGTTACTGAGCTTATGCACGTATAAAAAGCAGACATCTCTGAAGTAAATACACTGACATAGCAAACATACTGAAGTAAACAACAGCATGAAGAATCATATACAATGTGTTAAAATATGCCCAAAATATGTATACTAACATATTCATACAGCATTTGACAACATACACATTTTCTCAAAAACATCACAGTCATAAAGTAATAAGAGTTTACTCTAGGTAAACTATTTCAGGTGGAGGAATAAATGAACTTCCAAGGTGAACACTGAAACATGTTTTTGAAAAAAATTATATAGATTTATCAATACTAACATAGTGCACTACAACTGCTGTTTTTCAAGGACTAAACCAAAATCTTGAAGCCCAATATGTCAATAAGAATAAAGTTAGGCAAGTGTGAGACTTTCACATAACAATATTTAGTGCTATGTATACCAGGAAATATTGTTGCTACTTAAATAAATCCCAGCATTAAGAACTAGGTTATCATTGCCAGGGATCCACACCAAGCTTGCATTTTAAGATAACAGAAAAGCCATCTTGCTCTTACAGCTGAAAGCAGAGTCAGTGTTGGCCTTTGGCAAGTGAAAACTCTTTGGTGATGCTAGTCAGTATTAGATTTTTTTTTTTTTTTTTGTCTTTTTGAGACAGGGTCTCGCTATGCAGTTCAGGCTGGCTTTTAAGCTCACTTTGTAGCTCAGGCTGGTCTCGAACTCACAACAATCCTCCTGCCTCAGCCTCCCGAGTGCTGGGATTACAGGCATGCGCCACCACGCCCGGCTTAGTATTAGATTTTGATAATAGATTTGTGGCATTTTCCCTGCACCAATATACCAAGTAAGTGTGTCATAATTCTGGGTCATTTTGTTCAATAGTGTTGATCACATAAAACTCAGGAAGCAAAAGCAACATAATTCCTGAGAGAGCTAAAACATATTAGTCAAAAAAAAAAAAAAAAAAAAAAAACAAAGAAACCCTGTGAAAGAAAAAAATGGTGATGGATGGTGACTGGCTTTTCCAGCACATGTTTGCAGACCATACCATTTTCATTCTTGGTGCAGAAGTGATCTCTGCTCCTTTTCTCCTTCCTTTTTCCGCCTCTCCTACCAACCACTCCATCTCCTGATCCCTTTATGTTTGAGAGAAATCCATCTGCCTACTTCCTATCATCGTTTATTTCTTTATGTATAATTTATATTCATAGAAGAGAATCCATGAGACATTTAAAAAATATACTGTAACAAAGATAGTTTTTCCAAGAACAGAGATATAACTGTGTTCAGAACTATGGGAACTATTTTGAGGACAATTAATTAAAATAGCTTTTACTGTAACATTTAAAAATTTAAACATTCATATTTGTTAACCACACCTCTTATCATAACAGGAAAACCAAAGAGGAAGGCACTAATGAATTATCACTGCCTTTGATTTAATTTTTTTAGACTACAATCAGGTGTCCCGTGCAGTTGGAGACACAGGCCATGCACGAAATTCCTCCTTACTCCCCTAGTCTAAGACGGATGTTTTGCTCCCATTAGCTGAATGCTATTGTAAATACAAAAGAATGTGTATAAAGAAATAATAAAAATTGTCTATTGATAACACAGTGCAGGTAAAGCAAAGGAAAACAGCAAAAATAAAATAGATAATTAAATTCAAATTAGAAATGATTTGACACATAATTTTCATGGAATTGTGATGATTATTTTTAATGAATAAGGAAAGTTTATTACATGGTTTAGAAATGTTTAAAGATAAATAAGGCAAATTTAGATTCAAATTTAAATCTTTTAAAATGATAGCTATAAAATTTTACCTAGAACACCCTCTGAAGGCTCCCTCCTTTTGATTTTCCCTTGTCCTTATGTAATAGCCATGATAAATTCAATGTATTTGACTTAGTTAATTCCTCTCATCAATATGACTTAAAATTTATATTTGGGATTTTGTTTTGATGCTTAAGAATAATTTGAAGATATTTTAATCAATATGTAAGCATTTACTGTACAATTTATTTTTATATTTCTCTATTGTTTTACCTTTATGCAAGTAATTTAATTAGAAAGCTGTTGGCTAATGTTTAAAATAATTTTAAAATACATCATGTGTATGTATGCATATATTATATTATTATTATTATTATTATTATTCACTTTGGTCCTGGAGATTGAACCCAGAACCACTGCAAATGCCTCCAGCTTATATGTTTGTTTTATTTTTTTCCTTTTTAGGCAGTTTCACAAGTTCAAACATGTGATCCTCCTGCACCTGACATTTAAAGTACTGAGATTTAGACATTTGTCTCCATATCTAGCCGCCCATAGTTTTAAAATTAAGTAATCTTCCTATCTTCTTTTATGCATTGACTTTACTCCTACATTGAAGAAGGTGCTGAGCTCTGAATCTAATATAATTTTAAAAGTATGCATTACGTAGGAACCACAGGAGCAAAGATTATATGATAGTTTCTTCAGAGTCCTGAGTTCACTTAGAATTTAAAGCATATTTTAAATTCTTTTTTGAAAGATGCAGATGGTGGATTTTCAATTTGACAAACAGGGTAGGAAATACAGTTTTGGTGGAAAGCTGTGGAGATATTGACCCCATAAAGCAAAGAAGAATTTACTTTTATCTGTTGTTTATAGGCCAGAAGTATCTACAGATCATAGTTGTGCAGTTCTCATTGCTCTAGGCTTTGGGAAAAGTGATGGCTAGGGCATTGATGATATCTATATTCATGAAACTTTAAGTTCAGCAGAAGACACAGAGGGTGAAGAATAAAATATGTGGATAAAATAATAGTATTTGTTTCAAAGAAAAAGAGGAAAAAAACCCAAGATACTAGGAAGAAAACATGACTCAGGGAGAAGAAGACTATCCCCCAATGAGCTGAAATTTAAATGTACTTAAGTGGAACAAGATTTGCATAGGCACAAACAAGAGAAAAATATTATATTAGAGTGGATCTGTTGGCATTGTCTTGTTACCCGTAATGGACATATAGGACGGGCAGAATACATGCTTAGGCATTTGATCAAATAACATTCTTGCAGATTGGCTGAGGCATTTACATTATCATTGCTATCAAATGGTAAGGGCTGAACACTGTTTAAAAGCTTACATTTTGTGATTACTATCCTATTTTACTCAAATCTACCTTAGAGATGGCTCTGGGTGCTCAGAGGCAGGCGTCCTCCATTCTACTCTCCATCTGACCCTGGTGCTTCCTGCAGCAGCCAAAGGGAAAAGGCAGGCTGCCTTCTGTGAGCCTCTCAGCAGAGCGAGAGGGCTGTGAGCATCCCGAAGGCACTGCCCACACTTAGGTACCCAGCTCTCAGAAAGTCTCTTGCCAAGGGCGAGGGAGGAAGCCCGGTGTCCCTGTCCCGGATTACCCACCTGCGCCTCGCTCTGCGAGGATTCCTCTGTGCGTTGCTGGCATCTCCACAGCGCTCCTCACGCAGAGCGAGTGTGCGCTTCCACAGCGGAGGAACTGAAGCTCATCAAGGTTTCCTACGCCAGAACCAGCGGCATGATTTGAGAGGTTAAAATTCTAGTCCAGAAAAAAAAGACAACAAGCTCCAAGATGAATTCAAACCAGGGGCTAGGCAGGAAGAATGAAATTGGGAGTTTATGTCAAATGTAAAATGGACAAATTTGTCAAGGCTTATTTCTGAATTTCTTCTAGGTATGTGGTAAGGATAAGCAAACTGATTTTAAAATTTCTTATTTTAAAATGAGAGTGAATTTCAGATCATATGAGATAGAAAGAGGAAGTGTGGATATTCAGAGGACTTTCTCCTCTGAATTGGACATGTCTACCAGGCTAACAAGAAAGCCTCTAATGATCAAACTGGATATAAGCTTTTGGTTCATATTTATTAACAGAACTTTCACTCTAGTTGTGCAAACGAAGGGCCTACTGCTCTTTGTTGGAGTTTTTTTTCTGTCTCTCTCTCTTTCAAATATTCATTTAAAAAGGGCAAGCTGTGGTTTTTAGTTATAAGACCAACAGAGCCAGAGAAAAAAAGCCTAAGAAGTCCTGACTGTTCATTTTGTTAAACCAATGTACAATTGTTATGAAATGTCTATACAGTGTTAAGTTATTGAAATTGAAGCAATTCACATTGTCATTGTTGCTATATTATTATGAGTATTCATAGATACCTCACCATAATATTTAGGGCTAGAATGGAATATTTGTATAATCTATGATTCCTAAACATTCCGCACTAAAGGACAGTTATCTGAACAATAACATTAGAAAGTCAAATTTGGATGGGCATGCAGATTAATTTAATTTCTATCGAATTTGCTGATTGTATATGGCTGAATTATCTTACATTGAATGAATGCATGGAGGATCTTTTCATTTGATTGTGTGTGTGCATGTGTGTGTGTGTGTGTGTGTGTGTGTGTGTATGACAATTCTATAGTCTTTAACATGCTAGACAAATGCTCTACAAATAAGCTTCTATAGAACCAGCCAAATAGCTCAGTGGATTAAAGCGCCTGTAAGCAGGTGCAGGGGCCAGAGCCTGAGGTTCCTTACCCAGGCCAGCCCCACCCCCAGGGCATGCTGAGAGGGCAACTGAGACATGGTGGTGCACGCCTGTAACCCCAGCTTTTGGGAGGCTGTAAACAGGTGGATCACTGCAAGTCTGATCTAGTAATGAGACCCTGAACACCCTGTAGACCCTTCCCTAAAATACGAACAACAACAACAACAAAAAAAAACAAATAAGCCACTTCAACACCAACTCCATACAGCTGTGTAAGTCATGTCTTTATTCCACTAATGGCAAGAAGTGTAAAATGGTCTAATTTAAGTCTGAGAATATCAACTCACATTTTACAGAAAATAGCTTCATTACTACTTAAAGATTAATAAAAAATGATAGCAAATTATAACCTGATAAAGTCAGCTAATTTTCCTGTTTGTCTATCCACAATAAAAAGTTTAGAGAAGAGATTTTCAAGCCATTATCCATGCCCTCCATCCTCTAAACTAAAAGATATTAAAATGTTTGTAGCCCAGTGGATTCCATTTCGACGTTAGCACAATTGATGGAAAGCACAATTAAAACCTCAGTGCTCCAATGATGTGAAATTAAGCAGAAACCGTTAGGGACAAAAGACCAGTAATTGAAGAAGGGAGATTATAAATTAGTATGCACTTTTAAATGTCTTAAAGGAACAACAAAGATTTAAATGAGACTATGCAGAATATCTCCGCATTTTATAACTGTAGATATAGCTCACAGGTACCAAAAAGGCTGAGCTTTCTCTGGGGAGACTGTTGGAAGAAATGAAATGCTAGGGAGAATGGCAAGAGGTGCATATACTATTATGCAGATTCATAGACACTTTTCTTCTCTAGTCTTGATAGAGAACTCTCCTGTGTCTTCTAATATCACTGAAAAAGTTTGGCAACAACAGGTGAATGTATTTTCATATCAATTGTTTGGCAAGATTGGCACTTTCTAATTCCTATTTGAATCACCACTACTTTCAAGCTAACGAGAAACATCACATGGGGAAAGCAATCCGTCACATGCTTAATGTTATCAAGTTGAAAATCTTAAATTGCTGAACTTAAAGATAAGGAGGAAAGAAGAGGCCACAGAATAAGCATACTAAAAACAAAAGCCAAATTATTTCTTATTTTAGGTAAATTAATAAAATTTTAATTATTTCTTCTATTACATGTCTACAAATACTTTTGAGACTCTCCAGTATTCTAGTAAATTGGAGGAGAGTACAAAATCTGATCCTATTTGAGTACCAGTGCTTATATATTTGACCATGAAGTGACAATATGTATTTGGAGCATGTCTGAAGTCTTTCATAATGTTCAAAACCAATCTGTAAATTAAAATTTGAATTAGATAGCAAGCACTATTTTTCTTAAGAAGAATTTTCCTTCTTGTAGTTGTGGGATATTAAAATGTTAGATGACTTGGTTATGTATGTTTATATGTGTATACATGTATCTAGACACACATGAAGGAAGAACTGAAAGCATAATACAGTACATTCTATCTTTAAACATTACTTCTGCTTTACTGTCCAATTATTTATATTCAATATTGCTGTCTTCTTCCTTATGCTAAAATTTTTATTGATACCAAATTTTTAAAGTTTTCTTTTTCCCCCTTTGGTCTTTTTTTTTTTTCTTTTGTACTACCAGGAATTGAACTCAGGGCTTCACGCTTGCCAGGCATGTGCAGTACTGCTGAGCTGTATGCCCATCTCTGATATACATTTCTGGAGCTTTTGTTATAATCTTTCAGTTATACATTATTGCTATTTTTTGCAAATATTTTAAGAAGTGTTGTCTTCGTTATTAACATGCTATCCACATTCAAAACAGTCACACTGGAAATGGAAAAAAAGTCTTATAATTTCTTACTAAAAATACCTAGGCTGGGGAGATAGCTCAGTAGAATAAGCACTTGCCTGGAATGTGTAAGGGGCTTAGTTCAATCCCTTTTCTGGTTCTGCCAAAAAAAAAAATAAACAAATATTATTATCCCAATGTATCTTAGTCTGAAATTTAATATTCTTCATAAAACTAAAGATGTAAAAATATAGACAGATTTAGTTTTCTTCGTGTGTCAGTACAATTTTCAAATGTCTCAGTTATAAAAAAAGATATATTTGCTCCATAAATAAGTTATAATTAGAGAGAGAGAGAGAGGCAGAGAGTGCTGGGGAGGGATGAACTGAAGGAAGGAGGGAGACGTAGAGATGGACAGAGCTGTCACTTGAAACAGAATTTTTGCTGTAATTATTATAAATATGATTACTTATTAAAATCCTCTTGTAATCTATGCATTTTCACACATATTTTTACATCTGTTTCTAATGATTAGACTGTTCAGATAATATTTTGTATTTCAGGAATTACATCAAGTATCTTGAGTCACTTTAACATTAATGAATTTTTAAGGTCCATGATCTTTGGTTGAACAATATATGAATGATAGCACGCTATGGATCTAAAAGTATAGTAAATTCCTTTTGGAGAATAGCCTCCATACGACTGCCAAGACTCCTTAATAAGTAAATAGCTATTTTATATCATTTGCTAGAGTGCATATTTGAGATATAAATATTTCTTTACATTGTGGTGTTATTTTAATAAATACAAATAAAAATCAATTTTTTCTTCAAAATGAATAAACTATGTGTTTTGTGGCCACATTTCTTATGTTTTTAGGTATTATGATGGTTCTTGATTAATATTTAAAGTGTTTAGTACATGAAGCCTGGCATTTACCTAAAATTTAAAAACATGGCTTTCAGGTAAATGTTTGCAATAGCATGGTAAAAATTCAAACACTTCAGATCAGTTCATATGCTGTGAATCTGTGCAAAGAAAGTAAAATCCTTTCTGTGTGTGAAGCAAAGTACAGCAGTAGTAGTGAATAAACTTCTACTAAATTATAGAATAACCTGCTTTAGATATACAAAAATAAATAAGACTATATAGTTTCCAAGGAGTATGTGCACTTATGTCCAAATAATAGAAGCCATAAGTACCTGCTCTTGAACATGAAAAGAAAACACAGCATGAGATATGATATATGTCAAGATATTCACTAGAAATAACAGAAAAAGGGAAAGACTGGGCAGCTGAATGCTATAATACTGAAAAATATATATGTATAAGTAATTTAAATAATTATAAATACAAGTTTATGTACCAAATTTCTCTGTATTCTCCTCTCTGCATAGAGCATTTAGTGGCTTTCAATGCATCCTGCCCTTTCAAAATATATTGCATTTCAATATCCACAAAATTCTCATTGACAATTGTGAAGGAGAGATCTGCTCACAGAGGTGGAGACGGTGAATCTCCACTTGATCGAGGTGAGAGACAGTAGAGAGAGGAGCAGTAGTGGATGTGAAGAACCACTTAAAGACGCAGCCTGGCCACGCAGAAGGAAATTGTACACTGCCAGTGTGACGGGCGCACCGCCGGTGAGTATCTCCATCTTGGATTGAGTGGTGTCCAAATATAGGAAAGGAGGAAGGTGAATCTTACCAACAAGAGCAGATAATGTTCTCAGAAATATAGAGCACTTCATTCTTCAGTAAGCACTGACCTCTCTTAAGACTACATAAAAGCAGCAAGCGAAAGACTGTTTCTTCATCCTGCTCCATCCCGCCCGCGCCTGCCCAGCCCCAGAGACCAGCCTGAGACAGTGGCTGACTCCAGCGGCCTCCTGGATCCCGCGCCAAGCTCTCCCAGCGAGAGCGAATTTACAGGACTCACCAGGCGTCGCAGATCAGTGAGAGTGTGGTGAGTCTGAGGGAGAGCCTTTGGCTTCTTCCCACACACGCTTCGCGGATCCCTGTCCCCAACCCCTCCAAGCCAGTGACTGGCCTGAAACCTCAGGACCCACTCACCAACACCTCCCCGGATCCCCTGACCTAAAGCCCACTGATTGAGTGGGAATTTCCCCGATTCTCTGGGCATCAAA